>JAQIXR010000126.1:0-48525 GCA_034700825.1 Quadroppia sp. Gr-Ori-00064 | reverse complement strand
TTGTTTGAAAATTTTTATTCATTTTTTTGTGATAAATGTTTTTGAAATTTAAGACACAATTTGTGAATCATTTCTTGAATTCAAATCAAATGAAGAGGTATTCGACTGAAGATTGAAGACATCAAAGGATGAGAAGATGGTATCAAAAGCATTGGACGATCGAATGGACGACTGAAAAGGAACGGTATTACATGTGCTCAAATATTAGTACCTATTAGTCGATAGGAACCGCGGGGCTTCTTTACTTTAGGGCCCTATTGTTGCGCGTGTTTATTGTTGTGTTATTAGTAATAACTTATTACAAAACCTAAACCTAACCTAACCTATTACGGACCCCGGGTCTAACCTACCCAACCTAACCTAACCTAACCTAACCAACAGTAACCTAACCTATTACGGACCCCGAGCGTAACCTACCCAAACCTAACCTAACCTAAAGGTAAGTAAAGATAAATTTAGTTTTTAAATGTAATTTTCAATGTATTTCAACAATACATTCATTACGCGCGACAACAACAGGACCCTAAAGTAAAGAACACCCGGAACCGCTTTCCAGTCTCTTTGCGTCTGGTCTTTGATCAATGGGGTCATCCATTGGTCAGATGACCAGAGATGTAATGCACTGTCGAGCGAATGGCAGTTGTGCTCCGGGCGGTTGTGGGGCACCATAGGGATTGACCTAAGAGTGCGCACTTCCAGCACTGTGAGCACCTGCCTTTCCTCGAACTTTACAGGGAAAGAGTGGCAACCATTCCATCAAAGGGTGCGAATCGAGTTCAACAGGAATTGCAGAAACTGTGGAACGACTACCGACTGACTGGACAGAGGAAGGGATGGACAGTATGGCAAGGGATGGGATGGCAAACGGTTCCAAAACCAGAGATAAGTATTGAAACAAATTATAAGATTTTCTTAATTTGTTTTTATCTCAAAATAGGTTCAAATGAGAGAAAGATTGGACTCAAGCAATCGAACACAGGGAGGAATGGGAGGAATGGACTCAAAGAATTTTATTTTAATATTTTTTTAACAATAAAATCAATTTTTAAATAAAAATTTGTATAAAAATTATTTAAAATTTTAAATATTTTCTCAAATTTTTTGTATTTAAATAAAAGTATTTCAAAAATAATTGAATTTAAAATAAGACAAAAAATGAGTGATATTTTGCTAATACTTCTGCATCGGATGTACTGAACAGTGGTTTCATTAATCAAATAGATCTGAATTAAGTCAAGACATCTATTAAAGTGTTTTCACTTAAAACTATTAAAGTTTTAACACATTTTGAAAAGACTTTAGTTTTTAATACAATTAAATATATTTTTAGTTATATTTATATCGAAATGAAATGAGTTTTTCATTAAATTAATGATTGAATAGAATTTTAAATGAATTTTAAGTGAAATTCTTTACAAAAAAATGTTTTTAAAATTTGAAAAATTCCTAAAACTTTTTATTTTAGAAATGTTTTCGATTGGGATATAAATAGTCGTTACAAACACCAGGTTTCAAATTGTCTGATATTAGCTGCGATTGAGGCCATTCCCGACTGGCCGGCGATCCCACTCTTCTCTTCGAAGACCAAAGACAGGCAAATGTGACAATAAGTATAGTTTGGGCCAAAATGAACGTCAATACTATTAAACTGATTCCGAATATATTTTTACAGCCATTTATTTCCACGATTTTTTCGTCTGAAATATAGTTTAGAATCAAATATGAGTTTTATTTTCAATTGTTTTCATTTATTTGTTTTATTCACCCTTTGATTGATTGGAGACCAAAATGTGGTCATCGTTTGGATCATACTTTCGTTGACTTCTTTGAAATCCAAACTTATCCGAAACACTTAAAGACTGGACAACCAGTACTTCATCAGCACTTCTTCTCCTTCTTTTGCCATAGGAATGGACTTCATTGGTTCGACCGTCGACTCCACTGACACTGCATTTGATTGGTTCACAGGAGGGAAGACAAGGAGTGACCAGTGCTTTGAACTGAACCACGTCTGAAGTCGGGAATTTGAATGCATCGAATCGGGCCTCCAATACCTGTCCGTTTCCCTCAGACTTTTGCATTGCACCCATGATTAAGGAATCCGTAGGACAGCCCAAACTGTCGATCAACACTATCTCAGACATGTCGGTGCCGTCGATGGCTATCAATTCGCGGACAAATATCTCAAACGGACCTAAACATCAATTTTGATATGAATTAATGAAATCATTTTTGAATGAATGCAATGAAAGACCACTCACTCGAGGCCTCCAGAATCGAGAACCGGAGCAAAAGTGAATCTCCTACTTGTGCCGCAGAGATGTCGGAGCGGAACATATCTGTGATTCTCATCGTAACGTTCGGTGAACTAACTGTTTCCGAATGACTTCCCGTTGTGTCAACATCTCTGTCCAATCAGATAAACAATTATTAAAAACACTTCTCTTTAATAAAATATACATTTATTTTGTGTTAAAATTGAGATCTTTTTTGAGATTAAATTAATTTATGGCAAAATAATTAATAATAAATGAGTGGAATATTTTGCCCATAAATAAAAACCCCTTAACGAGGACTAACCCATTATAAAGTGCTAGAGAAAAGTGTCAAAAAAATTGTCTATTAATTAAAGTGAAGAGATTTTTCTCATTAAATAAACTCATAAATCGTTTCAAAAACTTTGTCATAAAATGTAAATATTTTTGAACAAAATGTTTGAAATTTTTATTTTATTTTAAACAATAATTATTTTAAAACACTATTTGACTGCAAAACTCAAATCATATCATTATCTGTGAAATACATAACGATTTCCAACGGATATAAAGAAATATTTTTCGCATAAATATTAATAAGCAGTTTGTTGTGTGTGTCTGTAGTTCTACCTACCCGTCCACAGCCAGGTTCACATTATTTGAGATGCTTTTGTTCGAGAGATCGTATTTGCAGTGAATGTTGAGCAGTAAGTCCTGTGTCGTAACCACCATATCGTGATGTTGTATAACTATATCATTAGTGAACTGTCCTTTGCTTTGCTGTTTGACATCGCACTCAACGTCGTTGTACTTCATCTTTATCTCAAACTCAAGACTATTAGAGATGTCGTTAACACAAATGTTTGGCTTTGATTTGGCGTAAATTTTGCCGTCAAATACTTTAGTCGTTTTCACTTTCGCAATCATTTCTCGCGAACGACAAAGAATTGTAACTAAGATTTCATACAATTTATGAGATTTTTTGTCAAAATTATTATTCAATTAAACAATTCATTTCAAAGTCATTGCAATTTGAATATAAAAAATCATTTTTTGAAAAAATACAAACCATTATAACAGGACAGGAGCTCATAGGTCGTGGCACCGGTGATCTCGATGTATGGGTTCTCGATGTGAGACAACGAATTCTTATCCAAATGACTGGTACGACACACAGGGTTAGACGGATCACCGAAATCAAACGAATGGCACCGATAGGAACTGGTCATACATTTCTCTTTGCACTCCTCTATAGTCTTGACGTTTTCATAGACAGAATCAACTGTTTTGAGAATCTTTCCATTAATTGGTCGAATGTCACACAACTTCTTTGGCTCTGAATTGCAAAACAAAGACAAAACAAAAGTTATCTTTGAATTCAATGGCTTTTATTCATACCTTTAATGCAATTGTTTTCCATATAGTCTATGGTTCCAGAAGAAGGACCATATTTTCTAGACCTGAGCTCATTGTTTATATTGATTGTATGCCTGTCCATATCAGACAAAGAGCACTCGTAGCCTTGTGTGTCATAATTAACGGAACGACATTCAAAATCAAGTTCATTGAGACATAATTGCATGCATTCCTGTCTTGACTTCACTTTAACACTCTTTTTGCCCATTCGTTTCAATTCAAAACTCTTGACTCTCTCGAAAGCCCAGCCCTGAGTGCAGGCCCTCTTCATATCTGTATTGAATAATTGAAATTCATATAAATATTAGGCAAACATTGCGTTGAATGTGATCTGCCTTTCCATTCGTTCACTCCTTCCTCATCTAAATTACATGCATTTTATTATTTGTTTCATTTGTTTCAACAATAAAATGAATTATTAATATTCGCAATGAATTTGCTTTCATTTCAATCAAACTTCAAATTCATTACTCATTTGAAATGCATTTCTTTTGCTCTGTATTTCCTTATTATAATAAACTCAACCTTAAATGAAAACTTGATTTATTTGTTAATGTTTTTTCATTTACAAAACATTTTTTCACTAAAAATAGATTGAAATTAATGTTAAAATTCATAACAAATATATTAATGATATTTAATGTAAAAAATCTATTAATCATTGACACTGTTATATAATTAGCGCCTATATGTCGTCCATTCAATTGAATTAGAGATTCATTTAAACTATTTAATGATATCATTGAAAAAGTCATTAAATTCAATAAAATAAATACATTTCTAATAAAATTCAAAAGTTTTTGTTGTTCTATAAATAGCAAAAACATTGATCTCTCTATCAATTGATATAAGGGTTTATAAGACTAGTAATAATTGCATTGAATTGTGAGTTGAGTTCAAGAAAACAAAAAAACAGCGAAACAAATATAAATGTTTTCATCGAATGAGTGATTAATTCATTGAAATGTATTCAATGTTTACTACCTTTAAGACAGACTTTTTGTGCATATATCGTGAAAACTGGAAACTGGGAGGGAGTGAGTGCTTCGGGTCTTTCCAGTGCTGAAGAACTTAATAAAACACATAATCCCGTCTCAAAGTTGACTGATTTGCAGGTGCTGTTGGACTGACACCACTCCAAACACTCCGTGAGATGAAGTATTCCGGGCAACATTGTCACCGTATCCGACGGTGCGGTAAACACTTGTCCGGTGATCAACTCGAATGTTACGAAACCGCCATTTGGACAGACATCTAAATGGAGTGTAAGATTAATTTGATGCACAATTTCATGCTAGGAATGGGTCTATAATTTACAAGTTTTGCATAAATTAATGCTTTAATGGCTTTAACTTTCTTTGAAGACATGAATTACAGAGACATTTATTAATACATAATTATAGGTATTATAGAAAATTGTTTCATTTTTTTCGTTTCAATGATTAAAAGCAGTGTTTCCGCACAAGAGCTGTGTTTTAGATGAAAAATTGTGGACAAATTTGCATAACATTAAACACGTGTACAAAATTCGGTGACAAATTTGATACTCAATTGCTTTCAATGACTGTGTTTTTGAAGAGTTTAACTCATATGAAGAATAACTCATATTTTGATTTGTGTAACGTTTTTGTTATTTCTCTCATTTCTCTTAAAGGGATTCTTATCTCAAACTTGAATCTCATTTTTGTTTTCAACAAATTATTATCGAATTCAACACAAACTCAACCCAAAAGCCTATAATTATCAGTCCTTTTTTCAGACATTCTGTGCTTAAGAAATAAAAAAAGAGAAATTAGAAAAACAGTTCTTGAGATGAGATATAATTTTCATACCATTGGAGAGACGTTATATGTCTTCTGAAGACATCAAAAATCTAATACTTTTTTAAAACTTTTGTTTTTATAATTTGACTTCAGTTCACATTAAGGGAATGTTAGCTAATGTTGGGCTCATTTAACTCATTATTTATCAAAAACTCTTCACTCAATTTCAACTTCTGTTCACTTTTTTCCCCTTTCATAGAGTGTATGAAAAGTTAATACAATTTGATATTTGATTTAATAAATGTGTATTCAGTTGTCGGAAGAGAGAAATCAGTAGTAATTCAATACATTATTAAATGATTAATCGATTGATTGATTAAATGATTGATTTTTATACAACTCTTCCCTTCGTTTCTATTCATTTTTATTCAAAATATTTTTAATATTAATAATAATTATATTCTAATAAATGTTATTATATATGAATTTCAAAAATAAAACATTTAGTGAATGGCTTTTCATTGAGTTTTTTTTTGTTGTTTTATAAAACATTTGAATAACAAAAAACTTTAGAAATAATGTAATGAAATATTTACTCACAATTTTGTTGTGCGAACACAAGGTTTGGTGTTATACTAGTGACCAGAATGTGAACAATGATTAACATAAATATTTGTGTGAATTTTTGTCCAAAAATGCTTTTCATGTCATTTACGAAAACAAATGTTTCACTCATTTTTCAAAAGAGATATTTTTTACTTAAAACTCATTCAGAGATTAGAAAAAAGCGAAATAACTTCAGTTCGAGAAAAATAGATACTTTCGACTCGTTTGATATTAGACTTGTTTTTCACTTCACTTCTTAAGTAAAGTACAAAAACTTTTTCAGACTTAAGATTTAAAATAAGTCTTTACTGTAAACAACATTTTCACTGATATTACTGTTGTTATGATTTCATTAGTTTATAAAATCATTTCTTCGATGTTTTCTTCAAAAAAAATTAAAACTTTTTGCAATACTTTTAATACTTTTTTATATAAATAGGAAATGATTTGACGAAAAGACACGTTTGGATCAAAAGCTATTGATTTATTTCAAACATATTTATAGCTTTCAAAAAACACTTAAACAACAATTGCATTGAAAATCACACAAAAGAAAAGGTAAAAAATATGTTACAAAAACAAACCCAAACTTTGTTTCAATAAATATAACTTTTTTAAAATTGTTGACAAAAACACCAAAAATATATATATTTATTAAAAGCTATTAATTTATAAATTTATTGATGAATTGGTTGTGTAATACAGTCTGTGATTATATAAAAATGTTTCGGATTAAATGAAATTCTGTTGAGCGAAGAGTATTTCAAGAAAGGTAGAGTCAGACCGGCCTGACCTTAAACTTGCAGACACTGGCATTCAATGTGCAAACACTGCTCTAATGTCTTATTAAAGCAGGAAATTAGTGAAGCCTTCGAAAGGCACCGTAGCTTTAGGTCCGGCGCAGAAGCACTATATGTCTGATTCTTATGCGAAAACTTTGTTATTATTATTATTACGTATTCTTTACTCTTTTGGTTGTTTTCACACTTTTTTCACAATAGTTATGAAGACCTATAAGTCATTCATTCTCATGGCATCAGTCATTCAAACAGCAATCGACTCATCATTTGTTAATAGCTTTGATCATCGGTTTTAACACTTTTTGTTATGTTTGTATAAAAGGATTGGTATGTTTGCGGTGGACTTACTGTTGGACTCTTTCTCATATGTTGCTGACCTCACCCCAGGTTTAAGACAACAAAACATTGAGATTTTTTCTTTTTTCCCCCCTTTGAGTGAATGTTTTTAACGGATTTTGCTTTTTATACAAAAATAAGTTTAGAAAAACTCTTCACTTATTTGTTTGAGTTTTTGCACGAGTTTTAAAGAAATGATTCATTTCCTAATATTTCCTAATTTTAAACAATATTTCATTCAAAAGACAATATAATATATAATTATGTGTTTCTCTCAAGAGTTGAGACTTTTTTAGCCAAATATTTACCTTTTTTTCTATAAGTAATTCATAATTTGAGAAAATTTTTTTGATGTGAAAATGAAATATTGTTTCATAAATATGCGAAAACACACCCGAAATACACACCGAATGCCAGCCTGTAAGCGATGTAATGTTTAGGCCAGTTATTCTGGCACAAGCTCTATGTGCACCGACACCTGAATGCCTGTGCAATGCAAGTGTTGTGTAATTATTCCCCAAAAAAATGTTCTTCATTTCATTGGATCTGATATTAAGTATATTTGAAACTTAATGTCAGATTAGATGCTATGAACGCACAGACAGTCAGTCCATAATCTCGTGAAGGAAATCATAATTTATTATTTTCAAAGTCAAAGTTCGTATGACTTTTAAGGGATGGTCTTTAAGGGGTAAAAGTTATACTTAAAAATAGTCTATTTTTATCTTAAATATTTTTCGTGAAATGTTTTTACAGAAAATGATTCACAACTTTATTACCGATAATTTTATCACTTCTGATGTCGTCGAAAACTAATGATTACTTTTTTTTAATAACTAATCTTTTCCTCAATAGTTAATCATAAAAAATATATAAGAAATTGTTTTCAACGGACTATTAGTTCAGTTCACGAATACCTGGACTGAAAGACATCACTCGACATCTGCTCGACCACAGAGAGACACAGAGGGGCTATAGGTTCCACTCCTGAGCCACTCATCTCTATTCCCCAATCATGTGAACCGTTGAGAGAAATGTTGAACTTATTTAAAATGACATTAAATGCAATTTCCGATTATTTATTGCAATTTTTTTTGTGTTCGCGTTTCTCGATATTGAAACAATGGTCCAAGGTCAATGGGAGGGGAATGTTCAATATTTTTCACTACAATCACAAAAACCTGAAAAATTCCACCTGGGATTCAATGGTATGTTGGAACAGCCCGTCCATGAATTTGCACCACAAATGGTCTGAGACATAACGAAAACATCTATTTAGCAAACATTAGGTCTTTATTATTGCCTCCAAATGTAACCAAAAAATGTTCCCCTCTTTTCCCCCTCAGACCGATATCTGCATAAAAAACCATATCTTTAATGAAGACTTTTTTTGTGTCCATTATTTGACTGAAACAAAAAGCGTAAAACATTTTTAGCATTGAGTGTATGAAAGGAAAGGAAGAGTGCGTTCATTAACTCTTTGGACTATGTTTTGCAGAATTACGTGATTTAGTGAAGCATTCATTTATTCCTAAATTAAAAGGCTTTAAGGCTTTGAACGAAAAAAAGTATTATATCATAGATGGTATCAAAACGTGAATCGTCTGAATCTTCTGACGCATCACTAATTGCGAGCACCGATAGCACAGGGGGTTTTTGGGTGCACAACACACACACAAAATGCTACAGAAGTGAAGAGAGAAAAAACATTTCTAATAATTATAATAAACTATTATTTTCTGTGGAAAAACAGTGAGAAAAATAAGAGAAAAAAAGACAATTAAAAAAATAAATGAATTGAAAAAATAAAGTAAAATTCAAATAAGAAAACCTTATATTAATATTATTGTAGTGAAAGACGTGATCTCTTTTAGACACCGGTTTTTGGTGAGCGCCGGTATTTCATGTCTTACATATATGCACAAATATATGCTTTATATACAGTATATATAATACTGTATTTATAATGCATTTTAACTTTTATTTCATTATTATTCAAACCATTATTTATTCGCATTCAAAATACGAGTTTAAATTCAGGGGTTTTTTAAAAAAGAGACTTTTATTCACAAGTTTTGAATATATTTTTTGTTGTCGTAAATAATTTGTAGTTAAAAATCAATTGGAAATGGATGTACACAACGGATGACCTAGACCATTACAATGAATATTTCATTCGATAAGACAGCTATAAATCAGAATATATGAGCAAAATATTTCAAGAATAAAAAGCAAACCCCTTTTTTCTTGTAGACATCCAGTAATAATGTGTCGATTGAACCGAGTTTTTATTGTTTTTTATAAATCATTTTCAATACAAAACGCTTTTGAATGCAAAGACTGGAATGACTTAAAGATAACTTCATAACAATTATATATTCTCTTAGTTTGAAAGGCATTAAAAAGTTTCTCTCAATTGTTATTCAGAATCGATTTGTTGTTTGAAAAGCGATTTATGTTTTGTGAGGAAATTATTTTATATTTAAAATTAATCGTTTCGTATGTTTTTTGTGTATCATTTGGCAAACAAAACAAGTTTTAACACAAAAATATATAATAAATTTCTGTTTCGCTTATGATTACAATTAATTCATTTGAAGTAATTTTCATTTTAAAACAATTTAATATACAGTGAATACAAGTATTTTGGAAATAATTGTTGTTTTCATTGCTTTTAATTATTAACTTTTGAGATATTATATATAATTTTCACAAATTTTTGTTTACAAAAAAAACTTTGTTTTTGAGGAAGTTTTTTGTTAAATATTTTCATATTTTTGTTAATGAAATAAATGATAAGAAAATTAATTTCTAAAAACTTTTCAAAAACTTTTTCTTTTGAGAAAAATTTGTGTGACTTTTATTTCACGCAATATTTAAAAAATGATTATTTAATAGACATTAAAATTATAGATATTTATTAAACTTAATTATAAGTCATTCAATAAATTAATTAAATATTAATTTTTTTCATTTAAATTATAAGTAATTAAAAGTAAAATAAGAAAATAAAAACTAAAAATAATCCTCAAATTTGAGCTATCAGTGCAATACAGGAACTCATGTTTTGCCAAAGCTCTTAAACCACTTTAAGGTTTACTATAAATCCCTTTTCAATTCTCTCCCCTTTTTATGCAAATAACACAAAATATTTATATATTTCAACGCTTTTTACAAATATTTTATGTGATAAAAACTCCTCCGCTTTTTGATAATATTTAAGTAAATATTAATTCAATAGACTTTCGGCTCATTTTTATATGGACTTCAATGACCTTTTGGCCCAAACTCTGACAAAAAATATATATATTTATTAGAAAACTTGATTTGAAAATTCATTTCATATCCAATCTATAAAAATTCAAATTAAAAAAAAGTATTTCTTCTCCTCTTCTTTGCGTTTTGTCAACGACTTCGGTCTTTCACTTTATCACTGTTTGCATCGAAATTCAAAACAGTTTTGAATACCATATCTTTATAGCGAAGAGCCGATCGGACAGTCATGTTATGAATTATTAAAAAGCAAACACTACTCTAAATGTGTTTTTTTTTCAAAGAAAATAATCATATTTTTCTTCACTCCAAATGTTTTTATAGTTTCCTATATATTTGACCAAAAAATTAACCCTTAAAATGAGCACAAATTATACTTTTGGGCAAAAAATACATCATTTTTGTTGCACTTTCTTTAATAGCGAACGAAATGTCAATTTTTATTAATTATATGTTTATATTCTCTTTAATAAAAGGGTGCCTTTGAGTTCATTTGAGTACAACAAGAGCACCGGTATGTTTGAGAAGACGTTTATTAAACAATCATTAAGTTATACATATATTTATAAAGCATTTTTTGGATTCAAAAAATTCATTAACTTTTTTTAAATACAGTTTAACTTTCACTTTGATTTGAATGCATTGAAACAAAACAACAAAAATGATTAATTAATCGCTTTTTGCGAGAAAATCATTTCATATCTCTATCTATCATACCATGAATTATTCAAAACTCGAAATCCAAGTTCAGTTATGTTTTGAAATATGCAGTTATATTATTATGAATAATCTCTTCTAATAACAGATAATTCATTCAACTATTGATGATCTGAGAGATAATGATAACAGTTTTCGATGTAAATAATGTTTCTTTAAAATCGAGAATAACTTCAGAAAAAGTTTTACACAAATATAAAAATTGAATTTACGGACGAAAGGGTTGTGTAACGAATATCTCATATAAGATAACGAGAGAAATAAAAAGTTTTCTATCGTTGAATTGACGCCAAAAGTCATGACTCGAAAAAAAATTACAACAAAAATGTTTGCAAAAAATAATTTGAAAATTAATCCGAAACACAAGACATAAATCACAGACATTTGAAGAAAACATAAGATATTGTACGAAAAAAATACATTTATTTTAATTTTAATGATAAACACATTTAGAAAATCCATAAAAAGTCTATTACAGTAAAGACTATAACTCTCTACGAAAGTTAAGGGGCATTGAGTAAAAAGTTTTTTATTTGAAGTTTTCTCACACGAAAAGTCATTTTGATTATCATTTGTTCGCATTATTTAATAAAAAGTGAAAATAAAGAGTTGATTAAAATTTTATTTCAAGTGCACTGATATTAAATGGCTTTTCGATGCGCTTTTGATTAATGAAAAAACAAATTCATTTCAATTTTGTTGTTTCATTCAATACCAGTTCATATCATGTCTTCTTCTCTCATACGGTATGTGAAAAAATGTTAAGAATTTTTTAATACTTGAAATATATTTACGAAATTCACGAAAAGAAGAAATCGATTGCTTTTTATATTTAAATTTATGGGAAATTTATTTGAAATTTCACTTTTTATATGATTTTAAGTGAAAATTATTGCAGTCTTTGATATCAAATCAAAGATATTGTATAATAAGAAAAAACTTTCAAAAGATTTTTGTGTCAAAAATAATGATGAATTTCGCCAATAATTTAGAAATTTAAGGGGCATTAAAAACATTTTTCTGCCACAAATATATCTCAAAAAACCTCCCAAACTAATATTCATATAATTTTTAATATTAATAGCATTTTATGTCTATTTTAATTGCTTTTTATGATTAAAATATATTTTTCTCAACTTTTTGACACTTTTTCACAGATATAATAAAAAAATTTACTTTTATTATAAAAAATTTTTTAATGCATATAATTATTGTGTTTTTCAGTTTTTTTTATCAAAAATATATGATTAGATGAAAAGAAAATAAGTATTGAATAAAAAACAATATAATAATTAATTTTTATAATAATAAATAAATTTAATAATAAAAATAAAACTTGTTTTTGACGTTATAAATAGAATCTATTCATTAGTATTATATGAAAAAAAAGTTTCAATTATTTTATATGAGTTTGAAATTGTTTTGCCACCAGAATAGGAGTCAATCAATCATTTCGGCGAAAAGTATTCAATAAAAAGACAAAAAATGAGGTTTTATTTTAATTCATATATCGATACCTTTGATGTTATTATGACTGAAGCTATAAATCATATTATTTTCAGAAATTATTTGTTAATTAAAGCCATAAGAAATGTGAGACGAAATTCAAAGTCATTGAATAGTTAAAAGAAGTGTTCATTATTTGAGTGGAAAATAAAATGTTTGTCTCGTTTTATATGAGTTTTATTCTTTGGTTTACTGTTCAAAGTGAAGGCAAATAAAGAAAAGCAAACAATTCTTTAATGAATTAAAAGTTTATTAACCCTTATATACAGTACAGTATTTTTTAATATTAATTTGCGGTGAATTTAGACCTCATTTGATGAGAGGAATAAAATTTTTTTGAATCCTTTATGAATACTGAACGCCTGAATGGAAGTCCATGTGAATAACCCGAACCAAATGTACGGTAAATCTAATGTTTAAATACCTTTTCCTTTGCAAAACAAAACGTAAAAAGTTTTCGGTCTAACGAGAAAACCGTTTGTTTGTCTGTCTGGAAGAGCACAGGGGTATCAAAACCAATAATTATGTGAAACCCACCCACGAGTTCATGATTTTCATAACGAAAAACTTTTATACATTTTTTTTTCTAAAAAACATATTTTATTTGTAATAAGTTTTAATGTATTTTATTTTCCAATTACTTTTCGCACAACAATTGCTTTTTCCATAACATTTGGGCTTTAAATAACTCTCACATTATTTTTCACTTTCATTATACCAATCGTTATGTTTGTATACCTTTACTTAACGTCACTAAAAACTCATTAATTTCTTGTTTACTCTTATATTACTTTCAATTTTCTATTTGAATAACTTTTTTACTTTTTTTTCGAGCTTTCATTCAAAAAGCAATTTCTTACTATGTCTACGATGTCAACGATATACGGGTCGGCACCCAATTATCGTTTGCCTCCCAACGCCGTACCCCTATAGACATAATGACAAAAAACTACTGCCCTTTTGTCCATGGAATGGCATATTCTTTGAGTGCTCTAAAAGTTGAATAAAACTTATGATAAGATAATCAGTTATTTATTTATTCAATTGTGAAGACATTCAGTTGAGGTGAAGGGCATTAAACTCCCGGATCAGACAATGGGTGCCATACAATGACTGGACAGGTAGTTAACAATATATTAAGACGACTTTGGATTTGTTGCATTGGATGCCATTGTCTTTGATATGTATGACCGCAACTGAAATGCAAATTAAAATTTCTAATATATTGATAAAATCCTGAATTATTAACGCTTTGGCCTTAACTGAAAAAAATAACATTTATTTTACTTTCAATTATACCATAGAATGACATGAATTATGACTTTGAATGTGAAGTAAAATAACATTCAAATCAAATCATTTGAAAATCCATTCAATTATTCAAAGCTATTATTTGAAAATCTTTATATTTATTCATAAGTTTGTATTTCTTATGATATGTTCGCTTCATATAAACATTTGATGACTTAATTCAATAAAAAAAAATTTCAATTTTTTTTCTTCGAAATTATTATTCAAATAAAATTCAAATATATTTTTAATAAATAGTTTGAAAAGAATTGTGACTTTTTTTTGAATATCTATACATTTGGACCTCAAATAATGATATGCTTTCATTCAATTCAATAGAATTTATTTCATATCTCTTTCACTATTTTACACAACTTTTCCTTACATTAAATTGAGATTACTTTTCAAATCAATTAATTATTCGCAATATATTCAAAATTCAACCGATTCTCGAGATTAAGGCTCATTTGGACAACCCTTTCCCCTTATAATTTATTCAGACATACCTGTGCTCACACATGGAGAAGCTCTCAGTTCAAGATCTCAATCAGTTTTCAATGACTTTATGGAAGAATACATTAATATCCAAAACCTTTTACTATTTTTTAAATGACTCGGAATATATTTTTAACATTTTATGTCTCATTAAGTAATACATAAATAAATAAATTTTATTTACATTTCATAAGCCTTTAAAGCATTTAATCTCATCTTCTTTACAATCAAAAACTATTTCACATTTTTATGTTTGACTGACTTTTCAATACTTCCTTTACTCGACACAGACTTATCAGCACTTGGATCCCGACTCTTGTCTTTCTCTCTATCTTTATTCTCGCTCTCGATCTCTGCGGCCATAATCTGTTCGACGTCCAGCCCTATAGACTCCCCGACCAAAAGCTTGGCCCTTTGAAAGGTTGCGCTCAGTTTGATCTGAACGACATTAATGGACATTGAGGTCAACGCCAAACCAAACAACAGGTATATGAACGCAGCCAACAGTACGGCCCGGGAAGGTATGAAATCGCCGAACCCTATCGTCGACATCGAGACGAATACAAAATAGAATGCATGCAAAAGAGCCCAGCGCTCGCTCGACCAGAATATAACGGCGCCGATCAAGAGGTAAATGATTAGAATAATGATCGCTAAAGTGATCGGAATATTGAACTCGTCGTCGATCTCGAGATAGTCGTCAGGCATTGGTGTTTCCGGGGGTGAGGACTGGGTCGACGTCTGTGGAGGCGTTGGGTTTGTTCTTATGATGAAAGGAGTTTTTGAACCGGGATTTGGTTGTCTATTCGCAAAGCGAGGACTTCTTTGAACACTAATATTATTGTTGGCGTTTTGGTTGTCTTCCGTTTGATTGGGTTTTTGTAGATATGGTATGAAAGCTATGCCTCGATTCAAGCCATTCATCGCAGACATCATATACTAAACGGAAGACGAATTGAAATTCAATTGATATTTAGCCACAATTTGATCCAAACCTTATTATTCTTAAGAGTTGCCCTTCGACTCATATTGCCTACAGTTCTGCCAACTCTTCGAACTTTCCTCAAACTTCTCATATAATAAAATCTTCGGATGAACTTCAACACGAATTTGATTCCACGGGTGAATATTCTTCCCATATCTGCCAAAACCATAAGAAGTAATGGAATACCAATGAAAGCGTAGACCATTGTACACGCCTGACCGGCCCTTGTTTTTGGGGGATTATCGCCATATCCTTTGATAATACAATCAATTATTTCGTGAATTAATCGATAAATTCATTGAATTTTATGTTTAAAGATTAAAATGAAATTTGATTTTCAAAGAATTTTAGCATTTTTTCTGCAATTTATTATTTAAAGAATTTTTTCGGTTATATTCGTCGAGCCTTTGGTTAAGAACCGACTGTTTAATGGATGTGAATATTAATCAAAGAATTACTCAATGGGTTTGAGGTTATAAATAGATGTCAAACATTTGACCCGTTTTTTTACATGAGAACTGAGTTTCAGAATTGAATCAAACATTTTTTGTAACAAAAAATGAAAATTTTTTCCTTCAATAAAAAAGTATTAATCCTTTGACTCTTAAAAGAAAAAACATTCACTAAAACAAGATTTAAAATAAATAAACAAAACAAAAAAAGTTTTGACATCTCATCAATTTTGACGTCAAATGAGTTTTCATTTAATAAACAATTTCTAAAATAACCAAAAATATAAGAGTTTTTGTTTAAGTAATTATCAGATTTGAAGTGCTTTTCAAAACACTTCTTCGAGTACTTCACGACTTGAATAAACATCTTTTGCTTGTTTTCCTGAAATAGATTTTGTGCAATAGTTTTGCAATTTATTGCAGATCTGAATCATTGAGATATGAACGAAAGAAATGCAATATTAGTTGTAAAAACATTTTCAAAACTCCTGTTATAATTATAATGTAAATTATTTGTATAACTAATTAATATATTTTTAATTGCTTTTTTCAGTCATTTCTTAACTAAAAGAGATTTTATATCAGTTTTTATTTTTATTTTTCAAAATTCTTTGAATTCAAAAACATCTGAATCTAAGATCTGATGATTTGAAGTCTGGAAATCACTTTTTCATTTAACATTCAAACGATGGACTCATTGATGGACTAATTATAGAATCGTATGAAAAATAATAAAATGCTTTGTATTAATGTTTTTGACGAAAATAATTTGAATTTTTGTTTTTTTTTTTGAAAAACAAAATGAAATAAATTGAAATCTTTGGATACTTTGTCTATGAGTTCGTTTGCGGTATTTATACATCAATTATAAAATGTTTGCAATGTATTAAAACTCTATTCATACCAATGGTAGTAAACACAGTCATACTGAAGAATAAGGCGCCCATAAATGTCCATTTATTCATCTCCTGGTCCTTTTTTATGCCCATCTTTAGCCCCTGACGACAAGTTGCCTCCACCTGTTTCTCAAATATCCAGAGCTTTTTGCTGGCAATAGTGTGCCAACGCGTGTCGACGTCCAAAAAATACCCATTCCCATCAGGCATGGGAAAGTTGTTGTTCCTCACTATCCATAGATCGCTCACCAAAGAGTCCGTCAAATTATTGATAGGTGCTCTGAGTTCACGAATTTTGAGCTTAAAATTAAATTCATTGAAAAAAATCATGAAATAAACCGAACCAATGGTTTTGACTTACATTCTGTTCCCTTTCAAACCCTCCCTCCACTGCCTCGAAAATCCAGGCGCCGATACAGGTATATAACATGAGAAAAGCCAAGAGTAAAACGTGTGAAAACCATTTTTCACTCAATTTTTTCAATATAACGAATATTCCGACAACTTTTGATTTAGTATCCGTGAAGTTCTCACTGAAGTTTCGCGGATCTAATATCAAAATACCCGGAATATTGGACTTTTTAACCCTTAGAAATTGTCGGCTTTTGGCAAAATTTGTGGCCATTTTTCATTCAAAACACTTGAAAATCATTTATATATTAATTTCATTTTAAATATTAAGTCATTTCTCAAAATATCAATCCTTTCAATGCGTTATTTAAAGCCAAACTATTCACTGAATCACCAAAAATATAGTGATTTTCAACACAAGTGTTGCAAAAAATGACTAAACAATTGGTCGACAGAAGAGCGCAAAATCTTTTGCTGTTATTTTTTGGCATTTCTTCAATTCTTTCATTAGTTGTCTTTAATTATAACAAACAATAAATTAAATTTTGATTTATTGCTGTCATTAAAGTCAAGACAAAAATTATTAACTTTACATAACTTCAAACAAAGTCAAGGTTTTCATCACTGGACTAATGGATCAACACTTGGATATTGTCTTTGAATTTGTATAATCTCAACAAAGTTTGAATCAATTTATATATTTAATTGAATTTCAAAGTTTTTGCTTAAAAAATGAAATTAAAAATTATTTAATAAATATTATTAAAGTATATTTCAATTCATTTTTTTGATAGCAATTGTCATAAATATTCCGGATCTTTATTTTGTAATAATTTTTTGTTTATATAAAAAAATTAATAAAAATAAAAAAATAAAAATTATAATAATATTCAATATTTTACTGTTAGTCAAAAGTCAAGAATATTATACACAGAATCTTATGTCAAGAATATATTTGATCGTAATTTGTGTTCAAAAAACAGAGTTTGAAAAACAAAACAAAAAACATTGTCTGAAATGAAATGCAATTTATGTTTGAGTTTTCGGTCTTTAATTATTGTGTTTTTTGATAAATAATTGAAAAAATTGTTGAATAAAAACAATTGAATTAATTTTAATTATGAATAATATTTATATATTCATTAAATCTAGTCTTTCATTGACTTTGTTTTGAAGCAAACATTTTTATCATTAAATTAATTGTATTTTCATTTCAAAAATGTTATGAAAAATATTAATATATTTTTTGTATTTAATTTTGTTTTATATTTAATTAGATTTTATTTTTAAAAAAATATTTTTTTATTGTCTATTCATTTGATGACAAAAACAATGTCCAAAAGCATTGACCAAATGTTCAGTTTTGCTGAAGTGAGCCATCGATTGGTTTTGTGTTAATATTCTTCAATTGATCCCATTTTTTGGTGTCTTTTTCAGCATTTGTTTGAGTTATCGCAAAACGATTTGACATTTCTGTCACAACTGAGACACAAAGACATGAAACAAAGCGGTCATCAAAACAACAGATCCATTGACGACCGACTCCTGGATGTGATGGTCGAAGAGAAGTCCAAAAGCAGTCATAAGATAAAGGTTTGCAATCATGTCATCAAAAAATGTCTGTCATTTTGGTTGACAATGTCTTCGTTATGGATCAGAATTTAAGCACCGGTTCGTTTCCGCTCAAGAAATTGGTGGCTAAGGAGAAGCTCAACCATTTGTTGGTGAATCTCTTGAGCGGTTCCGACGGCTATTCCATTGGCATTCGACTCAACGACTGCCAGACGTCGACCGAAACGATTCGTCTGCCATACGAAGAGAACCAGTTATTGGATTACATCGACTCCGAAGAATTGCCGCCATTTTTGGTGGACTTCATTGAGAACTCAGTTTTGATTAATTGTAATCTCTTTCAAAGTGGATGTCTTATAGTAGAGGTGCGAGACTTCAGGCGTTCGGCGCCCACTCATTCGCAGCACTACTTTTCCCATTGGGTGCTCCTGAGGCCAACCACTCAGAGTCTGACCAATGATGTGATGAATATAATCAATAACACCAGTAATGAGTATTTGTGGACAAACGAAGATAAGTCCGAACTCGAGTCGCAGCTAATATTGGCCACAACTCCCACCATATGTCTCAATCCGAGCCCTGCCGTCGCCATACTGTCCAACAAGTTGTGGCGAAAGAAGAGAATGTTTAAAGACAGCACTTTCTCAAAGTCAGACAACAAGACAATTGTCTTAATGTTTAAATTAATCTAAAATTTGTTTCAAAACTTCTTTCTAAAGACTGTCGAAAAGATGTTCTCAAATATACTCAAATCGGATCAAGAAATTGGATTCACTGCCGGCGCCCAAGACTTTCAAATTGCATGACTTCTTGAAGAAAAGGAACGTCAAAACCAAAGAACAGTCACAAATCAAAGTCAATAAACCGGTAATGAATTGGCAATAAATTTGTGGATCAATTGATTTCTTAAACGAATTCATTGTTTAGTTTAACTTCAATTTAATTGAACCGAATTTTGAACCGATTTCTGTTAACAACATTTGTGTGAAAAAGTTGGCCAAAGAGTTACCGAAA
Organism: Quadroppia sp. Gr-Ori-00064; assembly: GCA_034700825.1. Taxonomy (NCBI): domain Eukaryota; kingdom Metazoa; phylum Arthropoda; class Arachnida; order Sarcoptiformes; family Quadroppiidae; genus Quadroppia; species Quadroppia sp. Gr-Ori-00064. Next base: position 28,798 of record JAQIXR010000126.1, on the reverse strand, counting down.
CCGGTCTTCGCTCAGGACAACTCATTGGTCAGTAGTGGACAAACGATGCCAACAATCGATCAAAAATAACGCTCTCTTTCGATCACAGGTTAAGGTCGAAGAATACACAATGGATTTCATGGATGACAACCGAAGATCGTTGACAAACGTCACTATTCTTCACCGACCCATCGATGACACGTATTTCGGAAAGTTATATATCGACAAAATAGGACAAATCAAAGGCTCGATCTCTACGTAAGCACCGATCGATCGATCGATGCATTGATTCATGAATTAATGAATGAAATTGTTTTTCAGTTTTTGTTTGGGAACAAAACTGTCGACCATTCGATATGTCCAACAATTCACTGAAATTCTGACAGAAAATGGAAGAAAATCAGTGAAAATCATCCATAAAATCGAAGGAAAACCGCCACAGATCTCATACACACCCGCTGCCAGCGCACAGCGTCTGTCCACCTGTGCCCCCACTGAGCATCGCGAAGAGGAGGGCCGAGGTTTGGGTTCGACGCCCACTAAAAAGGCTAAATTAGTGGCAGTCGAACAGAACTCTCCCATAAATGTCACGACATTATTGCAAAGCCCTATAATCTCACCAACCATTTCGACCACTCCATTGACGCCTAAAACTACTATAGAAACCGTTACCATTCCCGCAGCCCCTGGAGGTTAGCATACGATTAATGAATAATTAAAACATTTAATGAACTGTCCATCGCTTTCCTAATCAAACGCTTTCTTAAAAGTCTTTTCTCCAAAACTCACGAAAGAGTCCATTCTCTCTCCTATAATCGCTTCTGGAGTTCACACGACTAGCGGTTCCGCCAATAGATGTGAATCAGCAGAACCGGATCAGATCCGCTTCATTCTTACGCCTTCTTCAGCGCTAACTAAAAGTAGTTTAACTTAAACTCAATCGAAATGTTTTAAACATTTGTTTTTTGTTTTCATTTTTCTATTCATTTGTTTGCAATTCATTTAATTGTTGTTTGAATTGAATTAACAAATAATTATTGATTCAATTGAAAGGCATTCAACAAATAGACTGTTCGGACACAAGTCATCCTACAATCGCCACTTCCACTCCATTACCCACTGGTGTGAGCCTGACATCACTCAGTTTAGCTCCAGTCCAACAGAACCTTCGGTTACATAACTTGGTTTCGCTGACATCTCAAGGACTGGCGGTTCCCATATCGCTGACAATGGTGTCGACGCCTTCAGGACCTCAGCCGTCGATTATGACAAACGCCGGTTCCATGTTTGTCAGCCTCGACAATACGCCGCACAAGAATGACGACAGCGCGACCGTCACCTATACGGCCACTCCGGCAACTGTTCTCATGTCGACCGGCAATCCGGGCAGTAATGTATTGTCTGTTCCGATAGGAATGGCTGGAAGTCTAGGCGTTCATCAATTGAACGCTCAGTTCATAAATCAAATAAAGCAAACGACAGCTCAAATAAGAGCCCCAACATCTCAGGTGTCACTCTTGCAGATGACCAGTGGCTCAACCGTTCCCATACTTAGGCCATTAGCACCCCATACCTATGCGCCCTCCTCTTCGACGACCACATACTCACAAATACAGCCCAACCTAAACACGAGCACCGGATTGATAGCACTGACACCACAACAACAGCTGACGAATGCGTTGCGGAAACAACTGCAACAAACACAACAGATAACAATCGCACCGCAAAAGACTCAGAGGAAGAGACAGAACAAGAAGTGATGCCAATATGGAGACAATCATTGGATTCATTCATTCGTTGTATATATTTGTCATTCAATTAAGCAATTCATGAAATTCTAGTTATGTTTCAAAATATTTATTAATTTTCGTACAATTTATAATAAAATCAATTTTTTTGTGTAAATAAAGTGAAATCAAAAACAAAACATAACATAAAAACAGTGAAATTCTTTAATTTTATTCTTTTGTGTCCAATCTCTTTCGCAAAGAATTGTCTTCTCTCTGATTATTGTTGGAATTGGTCTCACTTTTCACTTCTTTGTCCACTTTTGAGCCATATTTCGAGTCTTTCTTTATTTTCGTCGATTTGTTGATCAAATGGACGCCAAATAAAGCTATTGAAGAGTTAGACAATAGTTAGACATAAGTCAATAGAAGACATTCACTCAAAATGTTTACCAAAGCCTAAGAAGACAATCAATGCTATTATGGCGGAAGTGTTGCCAGAAGTGAGGACAAAGTATGCCACAGATATACCGAACCCATTCCAGGCCACCCAATTGATTAGAGGCATTATTCTTCGGGGTCTGTCGACTACAATACCAGGGAATCGACCGTTTTTTGCGTGAAATTCCATTAATTTGTCCTAAAATTGAATGCTTTTGTGAATGCAAACCAATTGTCAGTCAATTCATACCTTCTTTTGGTATAAGTCGTAAAGAAATTGAGATATTTCTTCGTCAGTATTGGTGGGAACGTCACATATGGGTACTCTTCGCAGATAGAAGTCTCCGATCAGTTGTTTGCCGGTAAATATAGACTTGAAATTCGGGTAATTCTTGCATTTGTCGCCAAATTTCAACTGAACGTCATATATGACGGCGTCGGGATCTGAATGAAGGGACAGACCATTAGATCGTTTGTCAACCAATGTCTCAATCAATACAATTTTCTTTCATGTATTTGACACTAAAGGCGAACCCTTTAGTCCGGGGCACCAAATGGTGTTTGAGTTGAGGTAAACCTCTTTGTTTGGCGAACTCAACGCTCGCCTCGTATTTGCTTTGCGTAAAACGAGTTCCCTCTGAGAACAGGAGTAAAGACATGGGATCTTTGTATGCGATCAGTTGCTTAAGTGATTCCTCCATCCGCGACAAGTCCTTCGCGTAATCCCTGTCCAAGAATATGAACTCTCCTAATATCCAACCCCAGCCTATGATAGGAAGCCATTGGAGAGACCTTTTGGCAAACGATTTCGCGTTCTGTCAATGGATTACAATTAGTGACACTTTTGGCCAGACATGAGCCGTGAGTGAGTGGACAGTACCCCCAGTGCCTCGAACTTGTCCAACACCATCCACGCCCACAACCAGTCCAACTCATATCTGTGGTTCATTATATACAACGAGTGTGTCTTCGCGTGCAAATCAAGCGATGTCTTGTCGTCGAAGAAGAACCGGACCTTTGACTGTGACCACCACTCGCTGAACGCCACGACCTCTGCATTCAATGACACAACAGATCATTAGATCCAAGCGATGGCTAACGACATGAACACCACTTACGCGACCATATCGTGTAAATGAGATAATAATTGATTTTTCGGTAAAGAGTTTTATTGACGACACGAACGGATATATAGAGTAAGAATTGGACGAAATTAATGATAATTCCGGATATGAAGAAAGAAAGGCTGAAGAGTATTAATAGCAGTAGTTTTGGGATCTGTTTAAACATTGTCTCAAATGTTAATTATGTTTATAATTGACTTCAAATCACTTGAACTTTAAGACAACAGATCTATTGATAAGTTATTGGGACTAAAAAAACGTGATTTCAATTGATTGTAAATACAGTCAAAGCTTGAAATCAAATACACTATTGTTTTGAGATTCACTCAAAAATAAATGCCTTAAAAATACGTGAGAAATAAAGACAGAAAAAATTGAATTGATTTTAGATTTTGATAAACATTTCACACAATAAAAGTCATTCAATGGCTTTGAGATTCAAATTCAATAATGACTTTTCAATGACTTCTCCTTTGCTTTCACTTCACATCAAATGTTATGCATATTTTTGTGCACACAATCAATGGGTTTGTTTTCAACCTATGAGTCGACGATTGGCTCATGTTTTTCATGAAGTGATTTTCAAAAATTGAATTCATTGATAAAAAGCGAATCAAAATTAAAATAAAAGTTCATCAAAAAAATGTCTAAAAATGTATTAAAAATTATCTTTAATTATGCCATGAATTGGAGATAAGGGGAAAAGGGGTCAAAAGTGAAGCCATAAATGAGTAACAAATATATGAATTGATTTTGATTTTTGTGTTTTGTTTCGCACGTGATATGAGTTGTTGTCATTGGTCTCAACGCCTACTCTTTGCCATCGCCTCATCCGACCTCTTGACCCACTCCTGAGACCATCTCTTCCACGGCTCAAGACATGGAAGAAGTGGACAACATTTTGATACAACAGTTGCGTGAAATCGGATGGTATTTGACATGAGTTTTAGTTAAGACAAACCATTGATTGTCTCATTGTTTTCGGTTTTGACAGCGATTTGGACGAAGAGATCTCTGGCATCAAAGACCTCGAAGTCCATCACATCATGTCTTGTGTCTGTCATTGCATACAATTGATTGTTCCCAACGATGTCAACGAATTGCTGGTCAAACAGATCAACGAATCGATGAATATGTCCATCAAATACAAGATATCCACACAATTGGCAAACATTTGCAAACAAGTAATCCATTAGTGTTTCCAAGAGTTTTAATCCAATTTCAATGTCTTTGTCTTTCGGTGGACAGGAGTTGGGCTATAAGTCGGACGTCGGTTACCAGACCTTCCTTTACGGCAATGAATCCGATATAAGAAAATTGTTTTTGTTTTTATTGGAGAAAATCTCCAAAGAAGACGAGACCAGAATCTCATCGCTTGGAACCGCTGGTGTGACCACAACTGACATTAGAAGTCGTCTTAAAAAAGCAAAGTTTAGTACAATTTGGTTGCCATTTATGACAGACACCTGTCCTGGAAGTCCTGACACCGGAACAGACCCTTACGTCTGGTCTGTCGACACTTGGGTTTCAAAATCAGTTAACGTTAAGCCTATTCTCATGAATAAAGTGGCGCCGAATCGACGGAAGTATTACGACAAGTGTCTTAAATTGCCCAACAGTTTGGCATCGATTATGGAATGGAATTGTCTTCTGTTGGACACAGAGGCCAATGACAATCAACTCTTTGTTAAGTCCAAAAAGGTTTCCATTGAAAGGATTGGAACCAAAGGTCAAACTCACCAAAAGGTCAGTCCTATCGGAGATGAAACCGACGGCTCATTAGTGACGACAATGACTAAAACAATGGATTCGTTGGACATCACCAATGATGACAACAAATCAGATGAAGTGAACAAAGAAGAGAAGATTAAACTCATTGTCAATGGATTGGAAAACGAATTAAAAAGTTTAGAAAAAGAGATTCAAAGACATAGAACTTATGAGAAGAAAGTCATTGAATACGAAAACAGATTAAAAGAAGAGACAAAACGTTTGCGAGAATTGGAGACAAACGACAAAACGAGTCGTGAATTGAATTCGCAAATAAATGAACTCAAAGAAGAAATTGAGTTATTGTCGCAAAAGTGGCAACAGATCCAAGACTTGTTGTCCAACCAATTGAAACAATTACTGTTCGAATCAAATGCCAAAAACGAAAGACATTCCGCACTTCAGAGGAAATTAAATGACTTAAAGAAGTCTATCAATAATAAAGTCAAAGAAATCAAAGTCAAAGAGAATTTAGTGAAAGAGTTGACTGAGAAAGTGCCCCAACAGTGGCCTCCCTCTCGGGCCTCATATACCAAACGAATTCTTGAAATCGTGGCAAATGTTAAGAAACAAAACGAAGAAACGAATAAAGTTTTGTTAGAGACAAGAAGTTTGCAGAAAGAGATCAACACTTTGTCGGGAAAGTTGTACAGGACTTTCATTGTGGCCGACGAAGAGATATTCAAAGTATGTCTCGCTTTTCACTTCTTCGTTGCCATTCATTTCATTCAATCCATGTCTTTATGTCTGATCTAAAGGACGCCAAACAAAACGAATGGAACCGAAAGTGTTATAAACTGTTGGCTTCAATGCATGAACACTGCGACCAACTCCTGGAGGCCGTGTCCGCCATCGGTGTCATCCTTAGGGAAATCAGACAAATGGAGGAATCGGTGAGACTTTGGACAGAGAGATGTGTTTAGAATAACCGAAAGAAATAACTCTTTTCTTGAATTAAAGGTCGAAACCGAAAGGTCTCGAAAGACGGCATCGAATTTGAGCCGAATTTTGGCAGATTTGGAACAGATTAAGAAAGAGAATCAACTCTTGAGCAACAAATGAACGAATATTAGAGACAAATGTTTTTATATAAAGTATTAAATAAATGTTTTTTTTATTATTAATATTTAATTCATATAATATTACAGTATATTTGATGAGACAAATGAATGGTCACTTCTGTCTGACAATGATTTTTATGGAAAATAAAAAACAAATTCTAATAAAAACTTATTTTTTATGTGTTTTTTGCTTTCGATAAATAAAAAGTTTGGTTCAAAAAAATGTTTGTCATTTCACACATGATTTGGATTTTTTGTTTTGTTTCATAAACTAAAATAAAAAGAGTTTTTTTTATTAAAAATTAGACCAAAAAAAGGATAAAGTCTTTCATTTTCGTACTGTTTATGAAAATCTAAAAATTAAATTATATTTAAATGGAATGAAAGAAAAAAATTTGTATTAATTTAAATAAAAAAAAAAAAACAATTCTTTCGTTTGTTTTCATTATTTGACACAAAAATGAATAAAATTAAAAATACTTTCAATTAATTTTATCGTTCAATAAAAGTAATATTCAATTAATAATAATAATTAAAAAAATTAATGAGTTATTAATAAGTCGAGGAAAGGGTGGAAAAGAGAAAAATATGCTTTTCTTCAGTAGAACTCTATTCAGGAATTTTTGGGGGTCTTTAAGTACAGGGGGTTTATTGGGTTTAATCAAATGAACAATACTTTAACTGCTCTTAGCTTTCAGTCTCTCGTAATGAGTGGTCTTTAATAATAAAAATATATTATAAATAATAATCAATTGTTAACTAATTTTCAGATTTTTGTATCAATTCATTCAATGATAAATAACACCAAAAAAAAATATAAAATAAAATTCATAACAACAGCAAAAATATAGACAAAAGCGTTGAGAATATATAAAATAAAATCAAAGGTTTAGAAAAATAGCGGTCAGTGAGTGTAAAGGCGTTTAGAGACGCCGTTAAATAAAAAACATTTAAATGAAAAAATTGGGAAAAATTCTTATAAATAATAAAATATAAGAAAAACGATTTTGTCATAAATATTGCAAAAAAAAATATTACAAAAAAATTAAATGCGATTAAAGCGGAAAAGCATTTGAAGTGAGATTTTGGTGAATGAAAACACATGAGAAACAAGTGAACAGAGACTGGAATAGAGAGCACAGTAACTAAAAAATATAATTATTCTTTCGATGATTATTAATGAAATGTTGGCAAACATTTTCTCTCGACTCGTCTTCCCATTGAAATTGTTGTCCAATCGTTTCAATTAAATTAATTTTTCTTGTTTTGTCAACAAATATATAAACCAATGATTGAGAGCAAAACACAGTCTCAAAGACTATAGTCTTAGACGAAAACCATTGAAAAAGGACTGCATTTCGTGTTTTGGCGATCATTGGCGAAGCGATTGTGAAATTATAATAATGAATATGTTTTAATCGATTCTTAATTTACAAATTAGTTTAATATTATTGTGGCTGAGATGTGATGGATGGACCCTGAGTGCAAGGGTGTGAAAAAACAATATAATTATAGCATAAATGACAAAACATAACAAAAACAGTCCATACAATAGCGGAAATCCTCATCGCGTCGATTGTTATGGCGTTTACATTAGGATTGGTTTGATTGAGAGTCAGGTTTGGGACAAACTTTGGAGCACTTCCCGCTTCTTCAGACTTCTCTTCTTCACGTCTTTTCAGACATGCATTCTTTGGATTCAAATTTCTTTCTGTTTTTGTTTGAAAAAACAATCAATAATTAGTGAAACCATTGCTGAGAAACAGATGGAATCGCCGTATGACTGACCTCTCACTTGTTGTTCTAAATTTGTGATGACATCTACGGCCTGATGAAGAATATTGAGTTTCGTCTGCGCTTTGTCGCACTTCAGGTGTATTACTACCATTCGGCCCAACTCTTTGAACGCCTCATTGATATCTCTGACACGTATTCTATAATTCATTTTAAATAATTGAAATCAAAATTAAATTTCTGTAAAACATATAAAGCAATGAAAAAAGAGTTTAAACAGAGATCAGAACACGAAACAGAATTTTTTGTTCTCCACGAATTGAATCTAGCATTTCGTCAGTCGGGGAAAGATTTTCATCATTTGGATAATTATCGTAAAAGAAGTGACAACTGCTATAACACACCTCTCTCTGGCATTGTTGGCCTGTCGTCTCTCCTTTTCGCGCTCCACTTTGATCTCCGGCGGGTCGTCTTCATCGGCAGAACTACTATTGTTTTGACAACAATTCGATGGAAATTAAAAACAATTCAATACTAATGGCAATTATTATGGCTTACTATAGACGAGATCGGGAACGTTTGGATCCTTTCCCGTGACTGCTTGTGCTGTTACTGCCGTTTGCATTGGATGACGAACGCCCGCCCTTTTTGCTGGTGGTGGCGAGTGTTGGCGGAGGCGCGGAATCGCACCTCAATTGACTGGGATTTAAATTAGAGACAACTATTCCACTACGACTGGCCTCTAGACTCGAAGGACTTGGCTGTGGAGAGGGATATTAAGCCATTAGATGTGAATGACTGTCAAAGACATTGTCGATGTCATACCACATGACTCTCGAGTTGTGTGAGGTTAGAACTGAGATAATTGGGCGGACCTTCCGCGTGGTTCCGCAGGATATCTATGGCGTCGTCCAGACGTTCACCCATTACTCCGCGTGAATGCTGTCCACAAACAGACAATAAGTTATTCATTGAATGCAACAAAACATTAATTGAAGCAATATTTGTGTGAAAAACTAATTCCAAACAATTATTTGAGTCAAAAAACAAACAGAATTTGAGGTAAAGAACAAAATCAAAATCAAAATGAACGGTGTTTTCAGTCATACCTCTGTGTGATCTCTCAGCAAATGAATGGCATCTTCGAATTGGTCATCGATTTGCGCCGATTGCTGTGTTGGCAATCCATCCATGCATTACAATAAGGGTGTGTTTTTTCAATGCATTCATTCAATGCAATATTGAATTGAATTCAAACCAAACAAAATCAATGACAAAGTCATGCAAAAAGAGAGCAAAACATATCTATTGTTAATTTCATGCCATAATTTGAGTGCATTTTTTTGGTCATTAATTGACAAAACAATTGATATAAACGTCTCACAAATGGAGACAATAATTACCAAAGTGTGCAAATGAGCGTCAGTTGCATCGGTAGTATTGGCAAAGGTAGCGGAAGTGGTGGTCGTCGTCAGTCTTGTTGGCCAAGTCTGAGGAGAGGAGACGGGTGTGGATGAGGCGGACCCGGAATAGCTGCTGGGCGTATGGTCAGCATTAGCGACACCCGAACCGCTTGAGTAAATGCTTCCCAAAGCTTTGACGATCCCCTCCGCAGACCCCGATTGGGTCGTCAGACTGGGAGAGCCCGTTGTCGACGTCCCCGTTGGGGACACGAACACAGAAGAGGGTGTCGGCCCCGACTGACCCGTTTGAGCGCGAAATGATGACATCGGAGGAAGACTTGATATAATTGGACTGTTTTCGTATATGTTATCGAGATATGCCTGAGAGGGAACACTCCCTACCGATCCACTCACTACAGAAGAGACAGAAACTGGCGATGCCTGAACTGGTTGTGGCGTTTGTGGCTGTGGAGGACCGAAAGAGTGATAACTGGCCGGTTGTCCGTTCCAGTCATTCGAGTCCAAGTAGTAACTCGAAGCGTCTGAACCGTAAAGAGTGCCTAAAAGTAGACATTTTTATTGATTTCTATTTTTAATGTTAATTCAAATGTCAATCAAAACCATTAAACCATTATTTGGACAATAATTTTGAATATTATATTAAAATTAAGTCATTTTTTTCAAATTATATGTCTTTAATGAGATATTAATTATAGACTCATTAAAAGGGGTCACTTTTTTTTGCACGGATAGTATCCCTGAGTGCTGGTGGGAAAGGGTTAGGGGTTGGCAAGTCATTCAACAGTGACACCAGACCTGTCTTCACCTTTTCTTTCTGCAGCTGTTGTTAATCGTTAGAAAATTATGAGAAAATACTAATTAAAAAGCATTTTATTTTGCAATTAATTAATGTTTTGAATCAATCGATGTTTTAATTGCTAAAAATTCATATATTTTTCACTAATTATATAATTTACTATTAATTGAGTTCAAATGTTTCTGCAAATTGTCTCAAAATTGCATACTTTTAGCGAAAATCAATGACAAAATCACTCAAACAAATAGAGTGTTGAATGAATTGAATGTTTTATTACATGAAAAGTGATTGCAATAAAAGTCATGCCATCAAACGCTTACCCCTTTGTGTGTCGCAAAACGGGGGAAAATATTGAGTTTCCGAAGCACTGGGTTGTGGTTGAGTGCCATTAGGGCCGGTAGGTGCCAAATGGTGGTGCGAATGGTGCATATGATGGTCACCCCCTAACTGGTGGTAATGTGATTGTACGCCCACCGGAACACCCGTTCGGGCCGAGTGTTGGCTCTGAACCGGTTGTCCCATTTGCAGAAGTACTTCGTCGGTGGAGTCACTCGAAGACCCGTAAGGCAAAGGCATCACATAAGGCATGGAATCGCCACGAGTTTTGTCTTAAGACATACAATGAGATCAAAATGCAATTAACGTCTTATGTCTTCAACACATCTTTTGGTACCAAAAATCGGTCCCAAAAATAGTAATAAAAGTTTTGCAAAGTTTTTGGCGTAAAATAAATATACATTTTGTGAGGAAAAGGCACTGATTTTTAGCCCAAGGGTTAGATAAACACAAACAACAATCACTTCTTATGGCGTATTAAAAGCACATCCAATCCCTATATCCCTATCCCATACCTAACCATTCAGTCCAACCGATTCTGAGAATTACAACAAATAAATGCCTCAAAAGGTGTCAAAACCGACACTAAAACCAAAATTCTTCGAATACTTTCGAAACTCATCGAAAAATCTCATTAATATTTGAATTTAATTACATTTTTATATTAAAGACAAAATTTTGTAACTTTTTTTATAATTAAATATTCAATGATTAAAAAAAATGAAACAAAAGTCAAAATTCAAGAGCGAAAGCATTCATAAAAAAGGGCAAACATTATGAAAAGTCATTAAAGTATTTCATTTCAATTATTTATTTAATTATGAAAACCTTTATTCAAATTACAATTTCATTCAATTATTTTTCATATAAAATATAACTTATATTTAATTAAATTATTTTTTCTCTGAATAACATATCCTCTAAATATTGATCCAAAAAATTCAATAATAATCACTAAAATAAAAGTTATTATAAAATAAAAGATAATTTCATTTTCAAAAAAAAACTTTAAATCAAATATCAATTCATTTCAAGTGTTTTTGATTGAAATATAAATTAAAAAATTTTTGTTTAAATACAAAGAAAATATATTTTATGTATTGAATGAAATAAAAAAATTTCAAATTTAATGTTTAGTTAATTATTATTTTTGAATATATTTTGAATGAAAACTAACTGTAATTAAGATTATATAACATAATCTCAACACATGTTGTCATTCAATAGCATTGTATTTGTCATTAAAAACACAAATCCAATACTCATTGCAATTATTATAGTGAAAGAAAAACTCATTTCAAACAAAAACATTTCAATTGCATATTATTGTTATGAAAAGCACTGAAACTAAAGTTTATTTAAATATATGAAAAATTCAATTAAAAGCCCAAAAACAATGCAAAACAATTGAAAATTCAATGGCAAAACACGAGCGGTGTTTGTCTTCACTGCAAACCATTTGTTTGTGTTATCAATAATAACAGTAAAACAATAGTGAAAGTAGTCATCAATGCATAGACTCTTTCAATAACAATGCAATGCCTCAACGGCTGGCCTTCGGGCCACACACGCCCGGCCAGACCCCGGCCCGTGTCAAAGGTCAGTCACATACCCGTCTGCTTTTGGGCGATCTTCTCGAAACAGTTCTGGAAAACTTCGATATAATGAAGTCCAACTCCATCATCATTTTCGGCCATTTTTATATATGAACTGAATATATGGCTCTCCTATTGACTGCTTATACAACACAACCCAATAGGCGTTCACATACACACCACTCATCGCTGTACTCAAACGTCGTTCAGTGCCAGCGCTCTCCAGTACAGTGCGACCGAACACTACACTCCGGCGCAAGCACTGGTCCAATGGCAGGCCCTTATGCTGTAGACAGTGGCGACAAACAGACCGCTATTGGCGTCCAAACATATTAAGACATTTAAATGCTTTCCTCTTTTGTATGAATGCCTAAAATCAATGTCTTTTTGCTTCACTTTTCTCATAACAATAGATTTGATTATAATTAGCAAACGATTCGTAATTAAGAGATAATAAGGTGTATATATCGCAAGGGTTTGTCAGCAATTTCCCCCCTTAAACATTGTACTGTTTATGCTATGGAGGGACTGAAGGGACGACCCATTTATGAGTGCACAAAGAATTGTCTGAATTTGGGTCGCATTACAAACCCATAGCAAAAAAACTTTTTTTATGCTTTCCTTTAACTATGATTTTAAACGCAAAAAAGTTTTCATAATTTTTTTGTTTGTATTAAATTATACGAAAATAAAATGATTTCAAAGATCGTAACTTTGATAACAATCTCTTCATTAAAGATAATTTGTTTTTTCAAAACTCTGTCAAACATTTTCCTTATATGTATTGAAGTTTTATTTCTTTCACTATTTTTTTTTTATCAAAACTTTTATGATTTTATGATTCAATTGAATTATAATTTAATTTTATAACAAATTCTTTTGAGATTTTTTTACATCCAAACAATTATGAGAATAAATGAATTCAATTAAAGAATATTCTTTGAAAAAATTAATTTATTTTACTTTTAATTCATTTTTAAAATAAATATAAAATTCAGAAATTCATAAAAATTGAAATTATTTACAAAATCTTTACAAACAATAAATAAATTATATTTTATTATTGGTTTGAATGACAACACTCTTAGGCCTATAGAACTTACAGCCCTTCTTATGGTTCTTATAGAGAGCAGTGGTGTTGGCGCTGGAGTTGGCGATGGTGTTGAAGTCTAAGGGGCGATGAAGGGGTTGTTTGTGATGATTGAGATATAGAAAGCGTCGATAATTGAGATAATTGTTTGTCATATAATTATTGGGAAGTTTTCTGCGATTGCAATGAAATGAATAGGTTTTCAATGACTTAATGTTTGCATTCAATGAACAACTGATGGCTTGATTTGAATGTGAATTAACTGTAATATTATTGTTAATATTCGCCACACTTTTTAACTTTCCTTTCGACTGTCCTCTCAATAGTTCTCTTCGTCTTTCCAATAGCTTTTCCCTGAGTTTCACCTCTTCTAAGAGTAGTCTGTCTTTGATCCTCTGTTCCGCACACTTCTGTTCCTCCAATTGCTTGATAGCCCTGGCCTTGGGCTCGGCTAACGAGAACAGGTGTTTGAGTATACATTTCGCCGTCTGTTTGCGATTCCTCAAAAAGTCGATTCGGTTTACGAATCGCTGTCTTTGTCTTTTGGTCTCATCTCTCAAGTTCTTCATCTCGACCGCAGACTTGAAGTCATGCTGTCTGAGGAGTTGTCTCTTTTTGATGGCTCTGTCGCTCAAATGCTTTGTTTTATCGAAATCTACTTTAATATCATATTCGAGGTATTGATTCTTCTGGTTCTTTATCTCCGATAACTTCTTCACTAATTTCATACCCCTTAAGGCGTCCATCGCTTTGACGAAACCGATATAATCTCTGTATTGAACAAATGCCTCAAAACTAAGGGTGTCATTGAAGTTGAATCGCTTGAAGCCGTCCTCCTCTTCCCTCTCGTCGAGCACTGGTATATGAAATCTTCGAATATCACCAAAAATGCCAAACAATTTCACCAACAGATTAGGGCTCGGCTTCTCTCCGCCCAACCATTTCACGGGAAGTGACTGTCAATTGGGAGACAATTAATGACAAATGTATGGACAAATGGATTGTCGCACCTGTAGGTGAAGTGTGTCCGGTCTATAACCCGGTTTCATTTCATTCATATGTGGATTATCTCTGAAGAAAGTCTCCCATTCGTGTCGAGTCGACCCTTAGAACCGATAGACAAACAAAAGAGTGAAACTCAAGACAGACAATGACAGAGACAATCAATTGGTACCGATTTTGACTCTCGCGGTCTTAACCATCAGTTGCTGCACAAAACCCGATAACTTAAGACTGATTTTGTTGAGTCGGGACTCAATTAAAGACAAATTGCTTTGAGAGTCGACTTCCGCCTCAAACCTAATGAACTCAATGTTAGATTTGCTGACTTTCAATGTCTTGAACTTCAATGGTTTGATCTTCTTCTTCAGTTTGTCCATCACTTCCCACGTGCTGATTGTCATCAGTTGTCCACTCGTGTCCATCGTCTTCAGTTTGGGAAGTGTTACCGATATTGTGATCTTCGCTATTGGTTTGAGCCATAGGTCGAGTTGAGGGCAGAGTTCAATGAGGTCTTTGTTGTCACAGATATGCGGATCACTCATTGTGGACAACAATGGATTGGATGGCAATTAAAGACAATTCAAATCATATCAACAAATATTAGACCACTTTTGATGTCATTCAACGACACAAACAATGTCTACGAAAATATTCAATAACTTTATGTCATTTTATTTTCAAAAATTGTTTTCAATATTAATATTGAATTTAAGACAAAAATTGATTTTTATTTGACTTTTATTTTATAAATAATTTCTGATTTAATTGAAAATTAAATTCAAATTTGTTTTCATTCAAAAAGTATTGACAAAACATTTGGTCGTAATTTGTGTTGACTTTCAATCACTTCAATATCACATGTTTTCATGTGTTTTGTTATTTAATATTAATTTTGTTTTATTTAAAATTAATTTAAATAACCATTTATTCAACACTTGATTGTATTTGACATTTAATGACAAAAATGTTTTGACAATCACTGAAGACATGACAATAGCATGAACTGAAGACATACAATGTTTGCCCATTTGTTCCGTTCAGTCAAAAGACAGACATTTAAATGCATTCAAAACCAAAGCCAATCATCACATGTGAAGAGGTTTTATGCAAACCATGACTCGAAGCCAGACAGTGGTGGCGATGAGGACACCGATGGCTACACGGCTAAGAACTACTACCGGTTCTGTGACTTCGATGAGACCTCACGAGTCTATGAAGACTATTACCGAAGATATTACGATAACTACAAAAACAAATTCGATAGCAATCGAAGTGATCGACAAACGGATGACAAGAGTGACGACAATGGATGTAATGACGAGAAGAAGAGATTCAAATCAAACTCCTATTCGTTCAGTGAATGCAATTATCATTTGCTAACTTTGAAACTCTTGGAAAACATTGGATTTATTGTAAGTTTTCACTGAAATGACAAATGTTTTTAAAGTTACAAAAAAAATGTTATAAAAAGTTATAAAAACTTTTTGATAAGTATTTTCAATCATATGATTATTGGCTTTAAATGTGTTTATGATTTTATGCTTAAATAATGCTATTTTATATTACTTCAGTCTCCAGGGGGTGACAAGAGGGTCATTAAGGGGTAATAAAGGCTTATCATTATAGGCGAAGTAGCGATTTATTACATAATCATACGATACCCCCTTTGTAGCCCCTGTTGATAACCATGAAGATAAGAGCCATTGATATGACAATTGAAATGTTTATTATTAGATATTAAACACAATCTGTGGTTAAAAGTGATGTCAATTGAAAGCAATATTTGATTATAATTATTGAAAATTGGTTTTAATGTTGTTTTTGATGTGATTTTGAATTTCATTTCAAAAGTCTTTAATAAGATCTCATTTGTTCCAAAGGGCGCAACCATTTTCGTTGGTCTTCATTCCAGGCCATTCTATACGAATAGATATGCCATAAGAGGTTGCGATCCATTCGAAGGAACAATTGGTTACAGACCGAAGCCATCGACAGGAATATGTGGTGATTGCAAGTACTGTCAAACACTACTGTCCAAACTGCTTGTACTGTCGGCGCCCATCAAAAAGAATTATGTCTTAAGTAAATTCAATGATCGCTTTCAAATCAATGGTCAAAATAGTGATAATGTAAACAAAGATCTCAAAGAAGAGAACAAATCGCAACAAAACAGTCGTTCGAGAGTTGAGAACAAATCTGATCCAATCGATGACATATGCAGACAATTACAGAACGCTTCCATCGATTATATCGACCGACTCAACAATATGTTAGGCATTGCTCTCATCGACAAACAGCCCGAAGAGGCCATGAAGTGCTGGTCTTCGACCAAATCCTCATCGAAAGCCTTATTCAATATGGGAGTGGCCTTCGAGACGGGCAAGTACTCGACCGCAGGGGAAGTGGACCTAAAGAAGGCTTACGAACACTACGCGCTCTCGGCGTCGATGGGCCACAAACTGGCGATCTATAACCTATCGCTTTTCTATCTGTACGGAAAGGGAGGCATTCCGGTCGACCTCAACCGAGCAGAGAAACTGCTTCGAAGGGCTCGTATGCTAGGCGTCGAACCGGCCCAACAGTTCATCGATAAGTTAGACCATCGAAAGACCGACCAAATTAAGGAC
This sequence comes from Quadroppia sp. Gr-Ori-00064, assembly GCA_034700825.1. NCBI lineage: Eukaryota > Metazoa > Arthropoda > Arachnida > Sarcoptiformes > Quadroppiidae > Quadroppia > Quadroppia sp. Gr-Ori-00064. The sequence continues at coordinate 12,092 of JAQIXR010000126.1, read as the reverse complement.
AGGTCTGTTATGAGAAGCTCTGCCTCAGCCCCCAATTTGACTGACTTTTTCTCTTGTTTTGAGTCATTTAATAACGAAAATACAATTAATAATAAATATCAACAAAATTATAGAATTTCTTATAGGGTTTGAAACCTTTGTTCTGACAGTTATTTGACTTAATTTGATATTAGTTCAAATTTATTGATCTTTTGTTATATCTATTAATCAATTAATTATTCATTTTATTATTCATTCAATTATTTCATTTGATTTCATATTGATTTTTTTGTACATAAATTCTAGTCTTAATTATTATTAGTTTTTGTTTTTTTTTGTTTGATATCTATTGCATGAAAACTATTCAACAATTACTCAATGATTGAAATTATTCTCAGAAATGCTTAGAAATTATATATTTTGTAAATTATTATAAAAATTAAAACTAAATATAATTGAATAAAAGATTACAAATGATAACAATTTTTTGAGTTTTCGTTATTCAAGAAAATATTGATTTAATCCAAAGCAGAGAACTCTTAAACTTTTTTTTGGAGGTCTAACCATAAGATCAATAGTTATGAATAAATGATGAACAAAACAAAAGCCATAATAGAATTGAAGCGATTATTGTGTGTATTATTAGACAATAATATCTATAATGTCTTTGAAAGTCAATAGACTTTATATGAAATTATTATTAGTTTTGTCACTAATAATGACATTCAATTCGAGAGATGTATTACAAGTGAATTCAATGCAAAGTAATTCACATTTCAATGATTGGCATTCAATTAAGGGTTGGACATATTTTCGCGATTTTATCCTTGGTTCAAATGTTGTGATTAACCCTTAGATTGCTGTTCCCCTTTGGGTCTGATGGACGGGCGGATACATGACTGGCAATTGAGTGCTTCGTCTTATTATAATAAAGACTCCAACTGTAACCCAAAGTACGGCAGAATCCATGTATGGCCGGGTAGGGCCTGGTGTGCAGACATCAACAAGACAGGCCATTATCTGCAAATAGACCTGGGCTTCGAAACTGGTGTCAATGGTGTCATAACTCAGGGCAGGGCTGACGGAAAGTCATGGGTTAAGTACTATAATCTGCTATTCAGTAGTGATGCCAACGATTGGTCTTATTATAACTCAAAGCAAACAATTCTCGCGAATAAAGACTCAAATTCTTTGCAATACTTTTTGTTAACAAATCTTATAATCACTCGATTTGTTCGCATTGAACCCATTTCATGGCATAACAGCCCCTGTCTTCGTGTGGAACTGTTGGGATGTCGTCAATGCGATTCATTAATCAATTATCCGCCGCGAAGTCAATACAAGGCGTCGAGTGTTCGCAATTGGCCTCAAGACCCCTACTGTGGTGTCGATCCATACATCGATGGCCATATAGGCTGGTGCTCAAAGTGGCAAAACCATCACCAGTGGCTAACTGTTGACCTTGGTCCGCCAGCCAAAGTGGTGGGAGTGGTGACCAGTGGCAGTGGGGCCCCAGGGCGTCGAACATGGGTCACCTCCTATTCGATCTCCTATTCCAATGACTCCCTGCGCTGGACCTTCTATAAGGAAGACTCGAATCTGACGAAAATCAAGAAATTTGACGCAAATATGGATAAAGAGACCAAACGATGGCATTATTTCGACAATCCTGTCATCACTCGTTATATCCGATTCAATCCAATCACTTGGAAGACAAGAATCTCAATGAGAGTGGGAATAATCGGCTGCACATCCCATGGCTTCTGTCCAAACGGCTTCGTGAAGATCAATAACAGCAGTCATTGTCGTAAATATTGTTTAAATAAAAACTTTATTATTATTTCAATGAAATTATTTTTGTAATTAAAATCCTATTATTCCAGTTCCCAACCTTTCCTATAGACGCAACACTTGGATCAACGACAAGAGGCATTCGTGGACGCACTGGGAGTTTGGGAACTCTAATTTTGCTGTGGATGGGTCTGGAGATTATGAGCGCTCTATACATAAGTGCGCGCTTTTGGACAACTATTTCGTTGAGATTCCGATTTTGAGAATAGATTTGACCGAAATATATCCAATTCATGGCGTTATAATCATGTCTTCGCCCCAACACTACCTCCAGAATCACATCCAGAACCTAACCATCGCTTACGACAAGAAAGCAAAATATATAACAAATTCAAATCAAAGTATTTCGGAATCGCTTAAAATCTGTGGCCATATAAGTAGACAACAATTGAAGACAAACTCAAGAATTCATTTAACGTGTGAAACACATGCTATGGGAAGGTATGTTTATGTGATCGCATTGGGCGACGACTCCTATCCCAAACTGTTCAGTGCTATTTTGTGTGAAATATACGTCTATTGAAAATGAATAAAACAAATAAATTTCAATAAAAGTTTGTCTTAAAATATGAGTAAATTTGACCGAAAAATCAATTAATAGTAATTTGAAAACAAATCGTAAACTTATTGTGAGTTTACATCACTTCCCGACAAAACACAATATATAAACAGTTTGTGTCAATTCAGAGGATATTTAAACTTCCGTTTTGTTGAAAAAGATTAAAAGTCAAAACCTATTGTAAAATATTTGATGTAAAAGTCGATCGAAATTCATATCGATATTAAAAAGCATTTAATATAGAAAAATGATTAGGATTTGGATTATTTTATTCCTATCTTTAGGTCTGTATTGTATTTATGCCATTCTTTTTGGACACCTTTTTTCAAGTATTGGATATTTTATTTTTGGTTTTCTTAAGTCCTTTTCGAGGAATCGGAACAAAATGAACACAAGAATGCAATCGATTCACAACAGCAACCACTTTATGATAACTGTGTCGGCAATAATATCGGTAAAGAATTTGTAATATCATTGATATTATAGCAAAATTGTGACCAAAATTCACAGATTCTGTACATGTGGTCAAAAGCGGTCACATAAAAGTCCGCATTAATATACGGGACCATTGTTTTGAGGAACAGTCGAATCCAAGTTTCACTGCCTTCGCCTATAAGGACACCAATGAGTACATAAGAGAAGAACAGTTGAAAGAAAATATCAATTATTTATTGAAGAACTTATTGCCGAATATCGACAAAACACTATATGTTATACCAATCGATGTTATGACGAAAATTCCAAACAAATCACATTTCGTTGAATTCAAGAATTTGGACAAGAATTTCAAATACAGAATCGGAATCCTATCGGTCGATGACAAGGGCTCTCAAAAGTTGTCTATCAATAGGACCTCATATATTGGTCTGCATATAGTCTTTGAAAACATTTTTCACATTTAATTCATATTTATATTCCATAAACAAATTCAGTGGACATCCAAAAGACATCCAATTTAGAGATAATACTAATCATAGTTTTGGCGATACTTTTATTCATAACTTTCATACTATTAGGAGTTTTGCTGTACATGTAATGGCTTTTGAATGCTATGAAAATTTGTTTTAATTATTCATATATTTTCAAAGCAATTATTCGGGAGAAAATCGATTGCAAAATGTGTTTCTGTTGTGGAGTAAAAACGAAAGAAGAAAACTGTTGAGAAGAGAGAAGGGCACAGGTATTGACAGTCCATGGAAAGGCATTCATCATTAGTCAATGCTTCTCTTATATGATAGGTTATGACCAGTCCCACCGGTGCTCAACACTATCATTCGGATCATTTCACGAACAGGAATTCGAGATAAAGTCTCATCCAATAGAAGTGTCCGAAATAAGTGATACCATTCCTCTGATGATTGAAAACGGAATACTCAAACAAGAGTTCGGAAGTGTATTCAGGGGTCAGCTCATGAAATGGGATTACGGCAAACAAGTTCAGCACAGGGCGAAGAACAGGTATGGAAACCTATTGCCATACGACCACTCGAGGGTAGTTCTGGAGACCATCGAAGACGACGTTAACACCGATTACATAAACGCCAATTACGTGGACGGGTATAAGTGTGCCAATCGTTACGTTGCCACTCAGGGACCCCTTCCCAACACCATCAATGATATGTGGAGAATGATATGGCAGTTGAACTGCCATCAGATCATTATGCTTACCAGTCTTGACGAGGGAGGAAAGGTATGTCTATTGGTTGAGAAGTTATATCTCGTTGTAATACAACTGAATCGCAGAACAAATGCGATAAGTATTGGCCGGAAGACAAGCAATGCATTTATGGAGGCATTAAAATCACATTAATTAGGACTGAAATGTTTGCCGATTATATCATACGAACATTTTCTGCTCAAAAGGTCTTCATTTCAAAGACTTTTATTTGAAATTCAATTCATTTTATTCTTTCAATTCATAGGAAGAAGTGCTTCGAGAAGTCATTCAATACCACTTCATCTCATGGCCAGACCATACCGTTCCCATGTATTCGTGCTCTCTATTGACATTCATCGGAAGAGTTCGTTCGTCGGTCTACTACATACCCTCCCAACCCATTGTAGTGCACTGTAGTGCAGGTGTCGGTCGCACCGGCACTTTCATTATGATCGACGCAATGCTAGAAATGGCCAAAAATGACAAACAAATCGATATTTTGAAACACTTTTGTGTAATAAGACTTCAGAGGATTAATTTGGTGGAGAAGTTGCAACAGTATGTCTTCGTACACCAGGCCCTACTCGAGGCCCTCTCCCACCAGACCACTGGCATTGTCTGCAATGACTTTCAAAATTATTTCACAAAAATGATTAGTTTTGACAATAATAGCAAAATATCGCCCCTTTTCACACAATTTCAGGTGATTTGTGAACAAAAAAAATCGCAAACAAAATATTCTAATATTCTTCAAAACGAATGAATAGATTCTGAACAAATTGTCGCCACAAGTGATAAACACAGACCTGTGTCAGACTGCGAGAGCACATCCCCATCTCAATAGGAATCAGGACATTATTCCACGTAATGATTGATGAAAAATATTCTTGTATTTGAAAATTGGTTCAAAAAATCAAAAATTCTAATCAATGAATGTTTTTTTTCATGAATGGTAAGCGGACTTCGCCAGGGTCATTCTGCCAGCGAAGGACGACTACATTAACGCCGTTTACATAAATGTAAGCATTTATTGAAATTTATAATTATTTTAACAATTCTTTGACGAAAAACAAATTCATTATAACTGAAGAAACAATCGATAAAAGTATTGATATTTTATATGATATAATAATTGCATTCATTTTAGAGAAAAAAAGTTAATTCTTGTTATTTGTTTATAAGGGGTATAAACGTCGCGACGCGTATATAGTAACTCAGGTGCCATTAGAGTCGAGTCGGTCTCACTTCTGGCAAATGGTTTCGACGACTTCCATCAAAACCATTGTTCTTCTCAACGATATTAAACATGAGAATCAAATTGTGCGCAAAGTTTTGAATATTTATTTTATTTATTAATTGTTTCACAACTTATTCTTCGTTAGTATTGGCCGACAATGAGTAACAAACAGTTGGACTTCAAGGACAATAAGCTATCGGTGCTCTCCATCAGCGAAGAACATCACAACAATATGACGATCCGTGTCTTCCATATACCACAAAGCGATCTCACTGTCAAACAGTTCCATCTGAAGGGATGGCCAACACTGGCCAACAAGCCCTTATCGGCACAGGTAGTGATAGATGTGATGGAAGTGATGGAACAGTGGAATCTTCAGTCCAACTCTCATAGTATTGTCGTTCAGTGTTTGTATGTATTGAAAGGATTTAACAGTTATTTAATTATTGAATAATTGGTTTAAATATTGAAATATTTTATGTAATTATCATTAAAGTGATGGCAATCACGCGAGTGGTGTCTTCTGTGCCACCAGTTTCTTACGTGACCGAATCAAAGAGGAACAGGTGGTCGATGTGTTTCTAGCCGTACAGACGGTGCGCACCAATAGACCAAAATTCATCATTGATTTGGTATTTGTTTCACAAATATTATTAAAAACTTTTATTAAAACAAAATGAATGTCAAATTATGTGATAATGTCTGACAATGTCTTAATTAGGATCAGTACAAGTTTTTGCATCAATTGGCCATTTGTTATCTTCAACACTTCGCCACTTATGCCAACTTCAAGTGATTTCTTCGTTTGATTCGATGGACAATTGAATCGTTTTATGGATTTTAGTCTTCAATTAATTTATTACTTTTTTTCTTCAATTTTTTAAATATATAATTATTTTTAAATTATTTATTAATTAATTATGAATTAAAATAAACTTTAATTAAAAAAACTCTTTAAAAGCCATAAGTAATGGGAGTCTGAGATAAAAATACAAAAAAATTATCTATAATTTGAGTGAATGTGTAATTCAATAGAAATTGTCGTCATTTAAGAATAAGAACAAATTCTTTGTTTTTTGTATCACTTCATCAATAATTAAAAAACAAAATTAAAAATCTTCTAAAACTTCATTGAATTGTTTTCTCTTATTTTGAGTGAAAGTCAAAACAAATTATTATTATATTAAATATGAGTTAAAATTCCGCTTTGAATGCAGTTATGGTTTGTTTGATATATTAGTCAACAGTTAATGACGACAAACAATGAGTTAATTATTGTTTAAAATTTCATTTTTCCATAGATTATAACCACTATATAATAATGCATTTCTTGCGCCCCTTTCGCTCCCTGTGCTTCTTCTTGTCCTTGCCCTTGCGGTCCCTATCCTTACGTATCTCTCGTACTAATGTATAGAAGGCGTCGTCGACTCCCATACGGGTTTTGGCCGACGTCTCGACGAAAGGAATGCCAAAATTCTTGGCCACTTCGTTAGCGCCGCGCATATCGACGGCACGGGTGGGAAGATCACACTTATTGCCCACCAGAACCATCGGGACGTCATCCGCGTCCTTCACGCGCTTTATCTGTCATCGGATGTGATAATAGAGCAGTGAATGAGGTGCTCGACAGCCCTGTGCGACACGACATACCTGTTCCCTATACATGGAGATGTCCTCAAAGGACTTGGCGTTATTGACGGCAAACACTAATAGGAATCCCTCACCGGTTCTCATGTACTGGTCTCTCATTGCGCTAAGACATTGAACAATGACAACAATTCGCACCGTTCGGACACAACTGTGCCCTCAGATCACATACCTGTACTCTTCTTGTCCGGCGGTGTCGAGGATGTCGAGAAGACAGGTCTCGCCATCGATGACCACTTGCTTGCGATACGAGTCCTCAATAGTCGGGTCGTATTCGTCGACGAAACTGATTGTCAGTAAAAGACAAAGACATGAATGAAGTGACAAAACAAGTGGTAATCAAAGAAATCAATACTAAACTGATTTTGGATCAGTTGTATAGTTAAGGCACTTTTGCCAACGCCTCCGGCTATGAGATAATGAGATGTCAGGTATGAGTAATGCATTGGTAATGGGGTTGAGGAGTGGGTGGGAGGACAGGGAGGTACTGACCGCCGACAACGACCAGCTTGTATTCGGTCATAATCTGGTCATTTCTGTCGACCATATATTCATAAAATGATTGCAATTATAATATGTTTTGCTTTTGATTTGAGTTTGCAATCAAATGACAGTAAAAAATAACACAAAAACCAATTGTTTTGTTATATTTTGTTTATATTAAACACAAATTAATTAATTTTTTTGTCGTTTTTCGTGAAACCAATGCATATATCGATTGAATTATTACCGAAAATATCATTAAATATTAAACCATTAAATGAGTAAAAATTGATTTAATTGCAAACAAATACAACAAAACAGTTAAACCTATAGTAAAACAACACTCAAAGCCATTCACAAACAACAGTACGGCTTATGACGACAATACCTTATATGCAAATGCAGTGCTCAGAAGAGAACCCCTTCAAAGGGTGGACTCATTTGAGATAACCATTGAATAGACTTTGAATTTAATAAAAATTTTAATTGAATTTTATTTTAATAAATGATTTGAAATATAATATAATTTACACAAAAATCACGTCTTTTTAAATATGATTTTTTTGCTACACTTTTTCCTCAAATCGTTTGCCAAAGAATTCATATTCAAAGACACGTCTAAACAGTATTCAATCATTTGATCCAATTTTTTCATCGATTTCTTTCGCACAAAATATGCCATCAATTCGTTTGCCTTCAAATCAGACACGTTATCGACTTTGTGGACATCGGCTAAATGTCTTCGCGAGTCGTCATCGATGAGCGCAAACGACGTCTTCTTGTCCTCCAAATGGCATTCAACGCACTCGTATGGGAAGTACTGGAAGTGTCGGTGCAAATGATTGCGCACAAAGTCATCACTGAATTCAATTTTCGGTGATTTCATTGAAGTCTTATTCCTGTTATCATTGGTTGCATTCAATCCGTAATCTGTTCTCAATTTGTGACAAATCGGACAAAACATTGCATTCGAGTAAACAAAGTCTTCGACAAAACGTTTGTCACTTTGGATGTAATGGACGTACTCTTCGGACCACTTCTTCGCCGCTTTGAAGTCATCCAAATTCAATATATTCGCACAACTCATGTGTTCTCTGTTATGACTGCGGAATGTCTTCAGCGATGGACAACTTTGATGACATTGACCACACTCTAAGCCAACGGCCGTATGACTCAAATAGTGGTCTTTCGCCAACTCTGACGACAGAGACAACTGACCACAGAAGACACAAATGTTTTTGTTCTTCAGCTGTCAAATCAAATGCAAACAAAACTTAAATAAAACTTATATTTTGCCAAAAAACAAGTCATTACTTCTTTGATGTCTTCTTTGACATCTGTAGTGATGTCTTCTTTTACTTCTTTGACACCTTTAGTGATATCTTTGTTAATTTCTTGAAAAACTTCTTCAACTTTTTCACGGATAATATCATCGATTTTATCACAACTTTCGGTAATGTCTTCTTTGACTTCTTCAACGGTTGTGACAAACGTTTGACTAATGTTTTGACTCATTTGACTCAAACTCTTGTAATTGGGAACCACTTCGAAGAGATTGTCGTCCATATCATCACCGCTCGAAAGATCGATTTCTTCGATTTTGGGACAAGTGTTGACTTTGAGGTCGACTTTGTTGTCCTCTTTGTTGGCGACCAATTGGTAACACTTTGACACACTTTTATCATGTTTTGAATTCATGATTTCATACGTTTTGGCCATTTTTTTGATAACTATTTCAATAGGTTTGCCTAAAATGGGATCAAAACAATTGGTCATTAATTGTCAATTCGTGTCAACTCTTGTCATACGTCTCTTCACTTCGTGGCCATCGAAGTCCGAGTCGTTGTCTTTGAATCGTTTGGATCTTCTCGACTCATACTGTTGTCTTCGTTGCTGTTTTGTCGACATATGTGTGGATTCGCTATCGATGGACACAATCAGTGATACGAAAAAAAATTGATTAAAAAATGACACAAAAAACTGATCCACAAATGAAAACACAACACAAAGTCTTCAGCAGTTGTCCAACAGATGGCATAACACACGACATGTAATGCTATTTGTATTTGAATAATGTATTTATTATTTATTTTTAACATTTATTTAATTATTTATTTGTTGACAAATCCTATCATATCATCGAATGGTCTGATCTTACCATCACTTCCTGTCCATCATCTCAAGTATTGGTTCAGAAGTAACACAAATCACTACAAAGTGCTGAAGAGTTTGTGTCGACTTCGAGACTATAACTCAATTATCATCGAAAGTATGGATAATAAAAAAGTTTTAAAAACTTTTGTTTATTTAAAACTCTTTTGATTTGATGTTTGAAAACAGGTTTGGATTTGAATGGAACAGATCTGAAGACAAATGATGTGAGTCTTAAGCAAAGTATTTGCTCTGAAGTCGATTCAGACAACGGTTCCAATTGTTGGGGATATGAAAGCGATTGCCATCTAAACCATGTCTACTCAGCCCCTGAATGTCCCGAAGAGACCAATGGTTGGGCTCGTAATGAAGTGGAAGCGTTGGACGTGTTCTTCAAATCGGCTGATTTCGGATACATTGGACAAAGGATTGAAGAATTGAAACACTTTTGTCGACCGAAAGCACAAACAGATGACAATCGATTGACTTCTTCGCTGAAGTGCTCCCAATATATGAGATACTGTTCGGCGAAAAACATTTTGATTGACTTTGAATTGTTGGACAAAATGTCGGAACCGATAAGATATAGGGAGGACGTCATCGGCAGCCAACACATCGGTGGCTGGAATTGCGATCTCAGACACGAAGAGCTTAAAGCCGAAGGACAGCACAAGAGTCCACTCCAGTCGTGGTTCGCAGAGATGGAGAACTTTCGAGTCCTGAGCGATGACCACAAGTGTGACCACTGGATGGAAAGGCCGACGTATGTCATGAAACTGGACGCCACTGTCAATATGTACCACCATTTCTGTGATTTCATCAATTTGTTCGCAAGTCTTCATTTGAATAATTCGTTTTCAGTCGACAATCAGATCCTGATTTGGGACTCATATCCCTATCGGTCCAACTTTGGACTCGTATGGAAGGCCTTCACACGGAATGCCGTCCTAAACATTGGACAATTCAAAGGCAAAAAAGTCTGTTTTCGAGACATTGTCTTTCCATTGCTTCCGCGAATGATTTTCGGGATCTACTATAATATGCCACTAATTCCCGGCTGTCGTAAGAGTGGACTCTTTCGGGCATTCAATCGACATCTGATCCACAGACTGAATGTGGAGGCAATTGTTCCACAAAACGACCGTTTGGTCAGAATTACAATGATTTCGAGGAAAACGAAATTCCGAAAAATACTCAACGAATTGGAATTATTGGAAGCGTTGAAGACAGACATCAAAGACATATCGGTAGAGATGTATGACTTCAACCATTGGATGCCATTCAGTGAACAGATGAACATCAGTGCCAACAGCGATATCCTCATCGGAATGCATGGCGCAGGCCTTACACACGTCCTCTTCCAACCCGATTGGGCCGTACTCTTCGAACTGTTCAACTGTGATGACGAGCACTGCTATAAAGACCTGTCCCGACTCAGAGGTGTCCACTACATGACATGGACTGATAGGACAAAGATATTTATCGAACAAAATGACGATAAGTCACAAAGTGGTGACATTTCAGCCGACGCTAAGTTCAAAAACTATAGATTCGATGTCAAAGAGTTTATTCGTTTGGTTAGGAATGGCGTCAAATATGTGCGAGATTATAGAAAAGCTAATTATAAGAAGTTATCCGAAGAAATGAAAAGAGATTTTGGGATCAAAACTGAATTATGATTTGATTCAATCATTTGTTAATAATTTTTATATAAAATGTTTTTTATTTATTTTCAATGAATTAAACAATTTTTTCTTTAGTATTATTTTTAATAAAAAGAACTTTTAATTACTTTTAATTGAATTATAATTAAAAATCAATTCAATTATTGAATCCATTGATTGAAAAGTTTTTACAAACTTTTGAATTTGAAATTCAAAATGCATTTCATTATTGAAAGTCTCGTCACTTCTCGTGATTTCGTTGATTCTGTCTTAAGATTCAAAGTTTGAATCAAAGAATTCAATGAATTGACGAGACTTTCAATAATGAAATTCTTTGAATGTCTTCACGAAATTCAATGTAATTGTTGTCTAACTATAAAAGCAATCATTTCTTGTCATTCAAATCACTTCTGATTTATTCTTTACTGAAATAAAAATTTGTTTTTGATTTCATTTTCAAACCATTTTTCAAACCGTTGTCTCAAATATGGGACAAATCTGTGGTCTTTGCCTAAAGGGAGACAGGGATGAGACAGAGATGATGTCCAAAGACTCAAAAGTGGTTCAAATCGTTGTCGATATGCCCACTAAAAAGGGACAGATCTTGAAGGGGGGAAAAGGAGAGAAAGAAGGGATAAAAGAGAGAGAAGACATCGAAAAGAGAGAGCGAGTCATCGAAAAGAGAGAAAAAGACATCGAAAAGAAAGAGCGAGACATCGAAGAGAGAGAAGAAGACATCGAAGAGAGAGAAGAAGACATCGAAGATAGAGAAGAAGACATCGAAGATAGAGAAGAAGACATCGAAGAGAGAGAAGAAGACATCGAAGATAGAGAAGAAGACATCGAAGATAGAGAAGAAGACAT
>JAQIXR010000125.1:0-48699 GCA_034700825.1 Quadroppia sp. Gr-Ori-00064 | reverse complement strand
TAAGTATTTTCAATGATTAATGAATTTTCATTTCATTTCAAATCATTCGTTATTTATATTTATATTTGTTTTTCTCTTTTATGGGAAAAGAGTTGAGTTTTTCATGAAAAATGTTTTTTGCATTCATTAGCAAAGCATTGAATATTGATAGTCTCTGAAGAAGAGGAGGTGTTTTGTTATGTCTTTCCATCAATAGATTTGATAAGAAATGTCTTAAATTTTTATTGAAAAACCTTATTATCGATAATGAAATTCGATTAAATTGCATAAAAATAATGAAATGTTTAAATATTTTGTTTAAATCTTTCGAAATTCATATAAATCTAAAGATTATTTTGTTTGTCAATAAAGTGATTATGTGTTCAATGTTTAGTGCAATTAACCATAAATTGTCTTCAATTCTTCAGTTTTGGACACATTTATTAAGTGAACGTTCATTAGATTCCAGAGAATTATAATTAATTCATTACTTTTAATGTAATTTTAAGCGAAAACTTTAAACAATTTATTTAATTAATGTTTGATATAATAAATAAAGAAATGAAAAAATAAAGAAAAATAAAAATTGTTTAACAAGTCTTTGGCGTAAAACTAGTTATTAATGAATGCTTAATGACTTCAATCATTCAAATAATATTATTAAATAAAAAATAATTATAATTGAAGTTTAGATTATTATTTATTTTTATTATTCAATATTTAAAGCCATTTAATATAAGTTTGATATAAAGGAAGACATTCTTTAAAAATATTTTAAATCCAAAAATATTTTTTCTATTCATCTCTTTCTCCAAATAAATTGAATTCAATTGAAAAAAAAGATAGTTTTTTGACTTTACTTATTGTTTGGTTAATAAAAATTTGAAGAATATTTGCAAAGCCATAGGAGAGAGAGAAAACCAGATATGCTTTTAATAAATGAATTTTCACTCATTGTTTGATTGTTTGAAAACTAAATCCGAAATATATTTTCTTTTCAATTGTTTGATTGATCCAAATCTCAATATAATTAATATTAAAAGACATTATTCTTGAATAATAATTAATAATTAGTATTAAATTTGAAGTAAACGTTCATTTCATAAGACATGAAGAGATGATGTGTTGATAAATAACACTCTGAGTGCATAACAGGGGCTATAAAAAAGAAATACTAAATAAAGAAATTCAAGATTTAATCTGTATTTTATATTTTCAAAACTCAGGGAATGTTTTGAGAAAGTCTGAAATGTCTGAAAAGTGAACTAACATTTAATTTTTGGAAAGGATTCCCACAGATTAGAGACTCGTCAGAGTATAAGAGGGTTAGGTTAGGGCTAAGGGAGTAAAGACTGGTTTATCTTAAGGCCAAAATTGTTGTGCATTTAATATGAGTTGGTTTTGAAATACCGGCGAATATCGTAATGATTATTGCATTCCAGTCAGACAATTGACTTTTAAAGTTGACGCGAACCTAATATACTGTACCGTACTTTCCTATAATCGGGTATTCAATCATTACTTCAATTCAATCATAACATACTTTTTGAAAAACTTTTGAACAAACAAAATATTTGTCTTTTGTTAGGCTTTCGTTTAAAGCTTTAATATCTTAAGAGAAAACTGAAGTTCGAGTTAATAGAGCAGCAAAACATGATTTGAGACATTCTTCGATATCTTTCGATAAAACACCAATTGTTTGATAATAGCCTCACAACTGATTAATATCTTTATTTCGTATTGTTTTTCACAATTGTTTGCATTGATTGAAAATTACAATTGACTGGCATTTGAGTTAACATAGAATTGAATGCAATTGTCATATAATAACTTATATGAAGAAAACAACAAATAGTTTGTAATAATCTCTCGACAATTGCATATGAATTACATTTGAGAATATTTTCTGTGATATATTATTTCTGACCTAAACTTATGTTATATTCATTTAAGACTTATTATTGAGATTACAATAAATAATTCTTTGGTTTTAATTTCATTCAAACCTGTTATTGGTTTAAAAGTAGAGATCATAACAAACATAAGGATTGAGTTATGAATCAAAAATATATTAAATAAACAGCAAATAAATTAATGTTTTAATGAAAGCAATATATTTTTATCCAAACATAACTCATAATTATTGCGAAGACTTAAACAGCTATTAATTACTTGAAAAAATGCAAAACAAATTTTTAAGTGAGTTTTGGATTTCATTTGATATATCAATTGATTTGATATTTAGATCTAAACTCATATTAATAATTAATACATAAAAATGAGTCAATTTTATGCCACTCGCAATCGAAGTGATTATAAAGAGATATATATTTCAAAAGATATTTAATATTATATTTACGCAAACGGAAGGAATGATTATATGATTACAACTTCTATTTTTAACCATTTTTAACGTATGGGTAGGTATGTAGAGGTGCAAAAACCCCTTCTATATCCCTTTTATACTGCCAAAAATGATCGAAAATTTTTGACTAAAAAAGGGGAAAATCTCTGAATTTGAAGACAATATTTTCATGTGGTTAAGAGTCACTGAATGTCTTTTTTCTGAATATTATTTTCAATTCTTCAAAACTAACGATATTTTCAGAATAATGAATCGGTCGTAACCTCTGACCCAATCTGAGTACTTATGCAATTAAAACCCCTTTTAGTTGACTATAAAGTTGTTAAACAAGAATTGTTTTATCAAATATGAAATATATTTATTAGTCTTTGGAATGAAATAAATTATTTATAATAAATGAAAAACTAATAAATTATTTAAATCGCAAATATGTTTGACTGAACTTTGAGACAGATTAGGAAAGTCTGAAAATCAAAAACAAACAAAATGTATGAAAAACTAAAGTAAAAGACAATTAGTTTTGAAAGATTTTGTCGATTAATACATAAACATTTCAATGTCTCTCATGTAATACAAGTCCTTAGGAATCATTTTTGTTAATACCCTGAATAATAAGTATTATTATTAGTGCGAATCCACACAATTTGCAATCATATCAGACTTCAAAAACTAATTCAAATTCAAATATCGTATAATTAACTAAATTTTTTCTTACTTCGACTGAGAAAAATAAGAGATAAAAGTCTGGAATAATAGATATATTAATAACTATTGCGACAAACAATGTCTTTAAATAGTTGTGTTATGTCTGCAATGAATTCATGAATTCACGGATGAAATACAATTCAATGGATTAAAAATTGTCAACAATTTATTAAAACAAAAAATGGCTCAAATTGTTTGACAGACGTTTCAAAAGAAAATTATATTTTCAAAATATAAACAAAAATTTACAAAAATTATAGATCTTTGAAATATTACTTCATTTATCATTCATTTAATATCTTTATTACGAGAAAACTTTCAGTCATTTGTTAGACATTAAAATAATAGGCAAATGTTTTGCGACAGAAATGAAAGAATTATAATATATTTTTTTCAACAAAAACGAGTTTAGAGTAAAAGAAATATTAATATAATATTTTAGACCAGAAAAAGTGATTTTTGACTTCCTATTGAATGAAAAGTTTTTGCCATAAAATGTTTGGCAAAATGTGTTTGTGATAAGCCGTGAGTTCATGTGCAAGGAATCACTTTCGGGTCTTTCAAATTCAAATCTATTCTCTTATCCGACTCAACAAAACTCCGTAATGACCGACAACTGGTGATAAGCCCTCTCTCCTAAAAAATTGATGACTTATGAATATTAGGCAATATTAGGCACCGACACTATGCGACACACCAGTGCACTGTCGTAGAGCACAGGCCGTATATCTACCTATTTATGCTTTACATTTGTCGATAGGTTTATCCAACTGTAAAGAGTGTAGTGAAGGAAAGGAGAAGATATAACACATGAAATAAAAGGCAAAACAAATTCGAGTCGAGAATAGAGTATAAAACTTATGACATATAAAAATATATTAAAAATGGCTTTTGATTGCAATGGTTTCAATGGTTTCCTGCAATTGTATGACTTTATCTCACTTTGAAATTCTCTCCAATTTGTTGTCAATGATCATCATTACACCAGATCCTACCCGTGCTCTCCATTCTCTCCCCACTACTCCATAAAAATGCATTCAAAGTCTAAAATATATTCAGTTTATGTAATTGAGTAATAATTTGCAGAAACGGATAACTCATAGCAATAAAAATAAGCCCAAAGCGAACACAACAGAAATCAAACGAAAGGCAAACAAACATTGAATTCAAATATTTTTTATATTACTGTATATACGAATCGCTTTATAAAACACATTAACTCTATCTGAAGAAGAGATTGCTTTTCGTTTTAAATCTTATCTTTCGTTGAGTTTATTCAATAAAGTTTATTGCAATAGAAATATGTTATTAATATTACCTGAAATTTCATCTCAAATATTGTCGCAAATGTTGTTCAATATATTATTGGCTTTCATTTCAGACTTAACTCAAAATATTTCTTTGTATATTTATGTCCCTAATCAAGAGTAACGAAGAGAGAGGTTTTGTGGCAAATAAGGGGGAATTCATTGGATAACCCATAGAGTGAGGCAACGAACAGATAATATAATATGTGATTATTATTGCACTCAAAAACTTAAAGCTCTTTTCAATGTCTAAAAATAACTTTTTATTTGTCCAATAGTTAAGAAAGATTTTTGAGGCGATTATCCGAAAAAGTTATAAAGATATGACTTCTTTATCCCCGCACAGGTATGTCCTATGTCTATACAGGTTATGTTGTTGTGTATTTCAAAGCAAAGGAAAGTAGACTTTTTAGTGACGCCGACAAATGTATGAGATTTGAGCAAATGTTCACAAACTAATGTTCGCATCCCTTTCAAGCTATGAGAATATGAAAACACATAAAATATTATGATTTCATTCATTATTTTTTGTCTTATCTCAAACACAATCAATACATTCAAACATTTTGATTGAATACTTGATTTCAAACATTTATATATAAAGTGTTTTTATATAAAGATTTGAATTAATAAAACATTGAAAATATGAGAAATAATTCAATTCTAGACATAATTCACATTTAATCCAAAGTTTTGTCCAAATTGTGTCAAAATATCTAATCGATTGATAATAAAATGATTTTTTCAATGATATAATCGTTTTATTAGAATTTCGTTAAAATTAACTCAAATTTCAACATTAATACCAAAAATATCATAAAACCCTTGGAGGGAAGGGTTGAGAAATAGATCCAGTGTTGTATCTGTCTCTGAAGGTCAGCTAAGACTGGCTTTCCATAGATTTCTTTGTTAGTCATCCCTCGCAAACATATAAATACTTGTTCTCATACTTAAAGACATTCATAATTATCTGAATTTAAATCTATTTTTGCAATAAAGTTAAGAAAATTTTATAAACTTTTTAACAAATTATCTGTTTTTGTAAAAATTAAATTAAATGAACAAAAATATATTTTCAATACTTATAGTAAATAATCAAAATTTTTAACTAAAAAATAGTTTTTAATCGCATTACAACTCTTCCGGATTATATGGTTTGAGACAAGACTGACATAAAACACATCTAATGATCAGAACTTTGAAAATGAATTTTTCATAATTAAGTGGAAGATTGAAAACAACAAATTGACGCAAATTTCACTCAAACTTGACGTCAAATCTCTATTAATTATAAATATTAATTGTTATCAAAGTTGACGTCGAGTTTAGGAATAGATTTAGTCTATGATTTTGCGGTCAAACAAAGGGTTGTCTTTTGTTCACAAATGAATTGCTTTTCAACAATACATTGACAACACTTGTCGTCAAAGCCCTGCAATTCACACAAATATGTTATGAATGTTTGCAATCAATTGATTTATGTTTCATATATTCATTGTTAGCATATTTTGAATAAAAAACAAAAATATTTTATTATAATTGAGAACAATCTCTAACTAATAATCACTCGAAGGCAACACAAATGAGTCTATTGTAAAGCATAACATATTTGTATAACTTTTTGCACAGGTATTAATGACCTCTAAAACAATGACAAATATAATACCTGTGCTCTGACCGCTAAGTCTCAAAGATAAGGCTAATAAATGACTTCAGACACAACGGAATCAATTGTTTCTTGAATTTTGAATCATTTGTAAAACAAATAAATTTTTCTAAAATAGGATTTAATATATTTTTTGATCAAAAATTGTGATCAAATAATAGTTTATTTAAAGCTTACCTTTTGTTGAATTTTATATTCAAATCGTTGAATACAAATGAGTTCCGCATTTTTGTCATTTGATCCCATCTTTCACGTGAGAAATGGATAACAAATTACTTGAATTAAATGTCTTTTTCAATGATTTTGGTTATAATTCATACAAAAGTCTATTTCAAAACAAGAATACATTCTATAATAGTATTAAATGTTAACTACTTTTGAATCTAATTTTATTCATCACTAAATTCATTGATTTGAATGCATTTAAAACAAATCAAAAACTTATAAATGAATTGAATTGTCGATCGAAATAACAGTGAATTAGACCTACAATTAATGGCAAATCAAATGTGAAGTCATTTATAAAAGTATTAATATTTCAAATGTTGTGAAATATTTCAATTCATTCATTCAAAACTATTTTCAAATGAATTCGTTTTTGTACTCAAAAAATGTTTTTAATGTTAAACTAAAGGCAAAAATAATTGTATACAAAATATTTTAATTAAATCCTAAATAAAACTTAAAATTAAATATTGATTGAAAACCACGAAAAGAAGTGATGCAAACATTGAGTCTTTTCAGACATTCAAAGAATTGTTTCAAATATTGATTAAAAACAGAAATCAAATGAAATGATTTTGAGATTTCTTTGTCTAAAGACTTTCACAACCAATGAGTCCTTCGAGACTCACAACTCGAGACCACAACTCCTCAGCTTAACAACAATGGCCTCCATTTGGTGGAAGTGTTGACCAATCGTTAGAATATCTCTTATAATCACAACTATCATTGATTTTATATTCCGGTCCTCTGAAGACAATATTGATGTCAAGGCTTCGATAATACCATTATTGATGACATAGTCTAACGCTTCCGAAGAGTCTATTCTTTGGATTACTTTCGCAATAACTGCCAACAGTTGACCAATAGCTGACGAGTCGGCAATGAAGACCAAACTTATGATAATTGAAATGATATTTGAGTTGAATATGCAATTAATGGCAATCGAAGTCATGTCCATAATATTGGACAAGAGATTCGCCACTTCTTTGATGAGTCGATTGGACTTGCGATGAGTCAAAGCGTGGAACAAATTCTTCAATAAATTTGTTTCAATTATTAAATCCGAGATTTTGTTCACAAAATTTGAATTCGTTTTCTGTATTAAAATATTCCAGAAGTATATGACAGAAGACATGGAATCGCTATTCTTTGCCATGAATTCATTCATTCTTGAAATGAATGTCTTATTAATAAAAAAAATCAATTCTTGTTTTCTGTCCACAATTATCGCCATTGAGATCAAAATGTTGTCAACGATTACATTGTCTTTGAAATGAATCAGTTTCTCGAAGACTGACAACAATTCGACGATAATGTTATTGTCCATCAAATCGTAGGCCAGAACTCGAACCGAATCAGAGATTTCACGAATTAATTGTGTCTTCAGATCTGATATATTCTTCGATCTATTCTTTTCGGTTGACTTTTGAGTTGTGAAGACTTGAGTGGATCTGATTATATCCATCAGAAAAAATAGGTATCCGTTGTTTATGACACTCAAAGAGATGTCAATCGAAAGAGTGGTCAAACTCTTCATAACTGTCACTGTTTTGGTCAACAATCTTATGTCTGAAGACTCGAAACCAGTCATAATCGACAAAACTATACCACTTCTGGCGATCACTTCTCTGTTGTCGTTGACGTCAATCGATGTCATAATCACTTCAATCATATCCATTATCGTCATCTTCAGACCAGTTGATTGTGGTCTCAACAAAGAAGAGCCCAACTTCTGAAGCAAATCCATTTGAACCAATTGTTGACACAATTCGTGATTACCACTCAATAAGTGTTTCATATCTTCTATGTATTCGATGGCAATCGAGTCGTTCAGACAATGGTTTCCATTAATCACATCAATGAAGAGCTCAACACATTTGGTCTCATCGGTGACACACGACTGGCGGTCATAGTCTTCATAGTAGTCGAGTCCAAACCAATCCAAGTCCAGTCCTCTGAACCTATTGACAACTGTCTGTCGACTCTCTTTCCTCAACTCAATCAAAGACTTCTTTCTTTCAATTCTTTTGTCTTTTTGTCTCATTTTTTGTCGCAATTCTTTGAGTCGACTTTCAATCTTCGCGACACTCAAGACATCGGATCCGTTCATCGCTATGATCTCTGATAAGACAATCTTGTGATCACTGCAACAGTTGTCCAACAAATAAATGTTTTTGAAAATAAATTGTTTTTTATATTCAATGAATCAATGGTTTTGTTACACATTAGTCGACAATGTCTTCACTCGTCTTCACATTCATAGGAGGGATGGCATGAAATGGGGGACAACTTATAATCAGTTCATTCATAACTATTAAGAGGGGGTTTAAGGGGGAAATGACTATAAAAATTGGTTTCAATTTTAATGCCTTTTGTTTTCATTACAATGACTTCCGCTTTAATGAAATGTTTTTTTTTTGTTAACAATAACTACACTTTTGACCAA
The DNA here is from genome assembly GCA_034700825.1 of Quadroppia sp. Gr-Ori-00064. Taxonomy (NCBI): domain Eukaryota; kingdom Metazoa; phylum Arthropoda; class Arachnida; order Sarcoptiformes; family Quadroppiidae; genus Quadroppia; species Quadroppia sp. Gr-Ori-00064. The sequence continues at coordinate 40,006 of JAQIXR010000125.1, read as the reverse complement.
ATTTTTATTGAAAGTCATTTCTATTAAGACTTACTTTTTATATAAAAAAGTTTAAAATATTTAAAAAACAAATGAATATTTAATTTAATTTCTTTTGATTTTAAATAATAATAATTTTTAAATCAATAAAACTCTTAATTTGAATAACAATTACTATAATTAGGTTTAACTGTAGTTCATTTGTCGGACAAATAGTCTATTGAAGTGTCGGTGCATGTGATTGACTGTCAGGGGGTTTACATTCGCACCCCCTTATAGTCGGCGTCTCTTTTGTCGCTTCAAATAATGTAACGAAAATTTGTTTCAATAATAACTTCATTGAAGTCTATATTCAATGAATTGATTGTCAGATGAAATGACATTGATGTGACCGACCGACCCCTGACTTACCCCTGACCCGACCCTTAGACCCAACTGACCCCTAAAGAGCATACACTGTATTAATTGATTAGTCATTCAATCAATGATTTCATCATTTTTTTAGTTTTCAATTGATTTTGAATTTAAGACTTAGTTTGGGATCAGATCGAAGACAATGTCCAACAATAAGATGTTTAAGCGATATATGCGTCAAATGAGTGACCAATTGAAACAAATTGATCCAAAATTCACATTCAGTGAAGACTTTATCATCAAATGCAGGAATGATTGGAAAGTAAGACATCTTTTGATAATTGGTTTCAATTTATAATTATTCAAACTTTTAGTCGATGTCTGAAAACGAGAGAAATGTATGGATGAAAAGCAATCACTTCATCCGTATTAAAGAAGAAGAGGTGAAAAGACAGGAAGAGATGTCTCGCAAAGAATGCACTCAACCGACGGAACATCACTTCCAACAGAAACTAATCGATTGTTTGGTTGGATTCAAGTCGAAGGAGGAGTTGATGTCAACTGACTTCTATCTCATGTCTTCTAACGTCATGTGTGTCGTCAATGACACATACATTCCTCTGGAGTTGGCATTCGTTAAGTACTCCATAAGGGATGGCATTCACGGTTCGTACCATTCATTCATCAGTTGCGGAGACATTCCCTACGGTTATGCCTTCGCTGCCATCAATCACATGAAGACACATAAGATCCCATTGAATGACTTCAAGTTGGCTTCCAATGACTACCAGTCCATCGGAAACGAGATTTTGGACTTTTTGGAGGAAAGTCGTTTCAAAGGGAAATACACCGAAGACTCCAAAAACCATTTTATTATCTTCTCAATGGATGAACAAACGGAACAAAATGCCGGCGCTTTGAAGTGGATCTCAAAGAAACACAAGACTAAAGACAATGAATGGAATTATATGGTATTACCCGTTTCTGGCCTTCTCTACAGTCTATACACAATCGCCGGATCCATTCACGAGGAGATGGTTTGTAGGGATGAGATGACTGGCCATACGTTTGACTATAGCTATAACACTGATTGCAATTATCACTCGGAGTTGGGATCCATTGACTGCGCCCTCGGAGTCGCCAAACGAATGGCTTATACTCTGTCGGACCGTATGTTTCGAGTATTGAAATTCAAAGTCAATGACAACCACTTCCCGAGCCCTGAATACCACCACAAGTACTCGTGTTTGGGTTTGATTCAAAACATTCAAAATCTTCAAATCACTGACAAAGAGCACCGAACACAAGAACCGGCAGTTCTTGAGTACAGCGAAGACGTGAAATTTGAGCCAAAAGTCGAAAGACTGATTTGAAGACAATTGTCTGACTTTAATCACTTGTGTCATAAAGAGTGAGAACTAATAAATAGAATATTTTATTATAAAACATATTAACAAATAGTTATAAATCAATAGAATTAACAAATCGTTTGACAAAAAACAATTACTTAATGTTTGTGTTAATAATAATTGGGTTTAAATTAGTGTAAAATTATTTCAATTTCTTTCGCGAATCGTTTTTATTGACTAAAGATTTGCTGTTAATTTGGATCTTATTTTGTAAACTAATCAACAGATCGTCGTTTTCGTCGATCTCTGGCAACGATTGTCTCCAGTACTCAAATGTGTTGAACTCTGAACTGTAGTCCGTTTGGTCGGAATGGATGTGAGGGAACATCTGGTCAACCAATTCGCTCAGAGAGGGATAACTGGCATAGCGTTGGGAATGGGTTTAGTTTGAGACAAATCACTGCAAACCAATCAATACTTACGACGACTGGAAGTCTTGTATTAATTGTAGTTTGAGTTCTCCCTTGTGATTGATCGTGAATATGCGTGACTCACGAATGTCAACCGCCCTATAGGCCCACGTGTCCTACAATACAATCAATGACTGCTTTAGTAATGGCTTTAAATGAATAAATGTTAGAAAACAGACATTTATTTTGTTACCGAAACCGGCATAAAAGGGGTGTTTCCCCGGGAAGAGCGCCTCTATGTCTTTGAGACATTGGATTTTGAATTCTTCGGGTTTTTTCTCAATTACCTCACTTTAAGACAATATTCAATTAGTCATACCATTGGCAACTGTCAGACATACCGGTGCAGAGCAGCAATGAGAGAAGTGGGTGACAGGAGGAGAGGCCCATCGGGAAGACAGGTCTTGCCCTGTCGTATGCTTTTGAGATAGTCTTGAGTTCCAGTGGCCTGACCTATAGCTCGGGCCGAGAGGTATATAATCTTATATCCATTCTTCTTAATAAGGGTGAAGAGGTTGGCGACCCCTGACTGCGCCCAATCTTTGCCAAGGATTGGAAGGATGTGTCCCAAGACATCTGACTTAGTGATAGTGCCGTCGATGTCACTGATAATGATGTGGTCGTCGTATTGCCACAGATATAAATAGCACTTGCATGTAGTGGTGCCCTGGTATGCAGTGGTCACACTGAACACCACTTCGTTTTGGTCTGCCTTTAGATTCAAGTCCTGTATCTGTTGTGAAGACAATCGAATCTTCTTCTTGTATTTGGTTCGTTGTCTTCTCGGTTCCGTCGGTTCCTTTGGTTCCTTCGGTATGTGTTCGCCGTTTGGCTGTGAATTCTCGTCTGCGTCGGCATCACTACCGGCGTCACTGCCAGATGAGAGGTAGGTATCGGATAACCAACCGTTTTCTGAGTCTTCAGTTGGGGAAGGGTTTGACCCTTTAGTATCACTAGAATTAGAAGGAGTTTTGTCTTCTTCGACAATCTCCTCAAAAAAGAAGGCTTCGCCGGAATGGCCTAATTTCATGTGAAGGTCGACAGGTTGTCCATTGACTTCGATGTCCACCTGAAGGAAAGGGGTTTAAGAAAATAAAAATTAAAAACAATTATCAAAAACATACCATTTTTTCTCGACTGCGAAGAACACCGATTTTGCCGAACCTGACGTGAAAAGGGGAACACAAATACGACCCGTCCTTCTGTTGTACGACAATGACATCGATAGCGCCCGTAAGAGTCGCCGAATTGATCTCATTGTAGAACTCTTTGAAATTACTGAAGAATGACTTCATGTAATTCATGTCGAGATTTGGTTTCACTTAATGAACACTAATATTGAATTTGTTATATATTTTTGCGAATAATCTCTTCAATTGAATCAAATCCAAAGCATAATCTAATCAAAGATAACACAAAATAATATTAAAATAAATATTCATTTCGAGCCAAACATACAATAAAGTTATGGCAATCAAAGACTTGGAACCGATTCACAAAGTGTCTTATCTTTTGTAAAATCATTAAAAGTTATTTTATATGAAAAATAATTTTATATAAAAAACAATTTTAATTATCTTTTTATTCATTTTTCAAAATAATTATTGAATTTGAAAATTAGTTCAAAAAAGAGTTCAAAATTATAGTCATTTGGAGTTAACTTTCAGATAATGTATTATAAAGTTTTAAATGATTTTTTCAATTATAAGTTATCACAAAATATGAGAAATTAATAAAAAATGAATGAAAATATTGTTTAAAAATTTTAAATATAAATAATTATAAAATATTACACATATTTATAGATATTTATAACTCAAATGAGTTATCGTTTGACAAAATTTTCCACAAAAATCTTTTTCAAAAAACAACGAAAATATTTATTTAAAAACTAATCATTAATTCATTGAAAATCTTGAAAACATTTTTTCTCAATATTTTTCCTATTATTTCATAATTTGGTTTATTTCACAATTCAATGGATATTACGATAGTATGACTCAAATGACGCTTAGATTGTATGCAAAGTTGTTTTGCCCCTAAATTGTGTCAATCATAACATAATTGACTGAAATCAAGGCCTAAAGAAATTCATAAAATCATTAGACGATTATAATTGACTCAAACATTCATTCATAAGAGAAAGAAAATAATTAATACATTCAATGATATATAAAATGTGATTAAAGGCTCACGTATTCGGGTCTCACCTCTCGTTCACCCAATAGTTCACTGCTTTTTAAATGGTTTAAATGTTTTGTTTCATTGAATCAAATCTATTAAAACATTTGTATAACAAAAATAGCAATGAATTCACTTTGACTTTAAATAAACATCTATTGAAACAACAATTTTCAGACACTAATGATTAGACTTAAGACTAAAGTCATATAAAACTAAAGTCCGATATTTAAGCAGATATTGGGAATGGTTTGAAATGAACCGGAGCTAACATTTTGTGACGCTTTTATTCGGATATTCCTATCGATAAAATTGGATCAAAAATGAAAAACAAAATTCAATTCAATTATAATTCTTATATTCAATGAATTCAACGAAAGGGTTGTTTCGAAGAAAACTCATTTGAGTTTATGTCCAATCATTTTGTAATTTCAATGCCATTATTGAAGGTTTTCTTGCATTACGTTTTGCTCTCGCAATGAACTCGTGATTACAAAGAGATTAATAAAAACATTTTCAATATTTCAAAGCATTAGATAATAAACAGTGAATTGATTTGAGTAAACATTTTTCGTCATAAGACATGAGTTCATATTATTTAACAAAAATCGTCTGATTTTTCACTTTATTATCTATTATTACAAACTATTGTCGACATTAGGTCTGGCTTCAAATCATTGATATTATCACTGAATATAATGTATAATAAATGCCAAAAAATAAAAATATCTGTCATTACATGAATGACATTTGAATCGTATGGCCATATGTTGTGAACATTGCATTCATTTCATAATATTAATGACAAATATTTCACAAAACAAAACATTTTAAAATAAATTCAAAAACATATGAAAAACAATTGATTTGTAAATAAATTTCAAATGAAATTGAATTTTGAAAATAATGTCAAACAAACAAAGTATGCAATCGTTTGAAATGTTTGTCATTAAGTGTTTGAATAATAAAACAAAAATTCAATTAAAAAATCATTTCAATTGACATATCGTTTGGAACCAAATGTTTGCTTACCTTAAATTGAAGGCATTTTTCAAATAATAATAATAATAAATTCAGTCACAATTTGAACATAATTTTGAAAATATAAACACAATTAAAATGTAATATTTGGGGGCTTTTGTTGTGCGAGACTTAATGTAAATATAGTTGTAATGAGTATTGCATTCAATCTATTGTATTGTTTACCACCAGTTCACTCAAACCTCACTCTATGGATGCACACAAACAGTACGTGCCCTCAATCCGAGGGACGGGAGGCCGAGGATTGGCATTGTTTTTTTGGCCACTAATCCCAAATTGAACCCAATATGAAGTCCACACAAACTCAAGGCATCGGTCAGTTTGAGTGACCCTTTGACCCAACGTTACGTACGTTTGCTATCAAGTGATCACTGACTGAAACTTCGCTTTACTGTGACGTCAATAGCAGTCATATGACTGAAAGAGACATCTGTTGTGCGACTATTGGCTCACACTTTGCTTCACATCAATAGAGACCACAAAGTGTTATGCAATCAAAACATAATCACATTTTCTTCACATCTTTTGATCAAAACAATTATTATTTGAAATAAAATTTTAAATTAAATTACTTTTCATTGGATTTGATATAAAGCAAAATTGTGTCCAAAAATCAAAGACATGTTAATTGAATTCATTGTAAGTCTTGATATTTGTCTGTATTAATGTTGACCACAATTTTGACCCCTTATTAAGGGTTATGACAGACAATTGGGTTTAGGATTACTGACATTGGGATCCATTTCACTGATATATTACAGTCTTTGGATTCTTGTGATACCAATTGTATCTGAAAAACACATTATCCGCCACTTCTTCCCCGAAGAGTCGATGGCATTAGCCCTGGGTATACCCATTACTATCGGAACCGCTTTTTTCGTATTTGTCGCTATTTTTGCATTCATTCAAATGAAAAAAATTTAATTTATTTAAAAACTAATTTATTTGAACAAAAAAAGTCTTATTTATTATTAAAAACATTTGTTTCTAAAAATAAAAAAATTTATTCATTTATGATATGAAATGAAAACTCATTTTGAGTCCAAAAGACGACCTCTTTTTCTCTGTTTCTTCAGATGTCTTTGTTTTGTCTGTTGTTTTCGTTGATCGATATTCTTCTTCCTCTTATCGGCCTTTGATTGCATTCTTTGATCCAATGATTCCTCTCTGTCTTTCCACTGTTTTTTACTTTTTTGTTTCAATTGATTCCTTCTTTTAATCGATTTTTCGATTAGTTTTGAATTATTTTTGACTTTAATTCCTTCACTCATTTCTAAGGCATTCCTCCAAAGCTTCTTATCTTTGACTTCTTTTGCTTTCATGGCATCGTTTGCCTCCAATTCAGACAATTGTTTCTCTTCTTTCTTAGTCTTAAACAACAATTTCTTTAAATTGTTTTTCTTTGACTTTTTTCTGTCCATTCCTTTGGATCCATTGGTCGATGAAATGAAGTCAAACTTCGAGTACACGATATTTCCCTCTTTGTTGTAGATTTTTGGTATTTTATCGCTATTACTATTGATATTCTTCTGACTACCGGTGCTGTCGGTGGCGTCAAATCTTACTTTTTTGGCCTTCGGTTCCAATGAAATGTCTTTTTCATCGTTGGCTTCATTTGCTTCAAAAAGGGTTCGCTTTTTAAACCCCTTTTGTTTTGAAGCTCTCATTGAATTGCATTTTTTTCTCTCTTTTTTACTTTCTCTCAACTGCTTTGCGTTTGACTTCTGACCCCTTCTTGACCTCAATTCAGATATCTTTTCATCCAATTTGTGTCTCAATTCATCCATTTTATTGTCTGTGGATTTGTTTTGCTTTGAATTTGATTTACTTTTAATTGAATTATCATAAAAATGTTTTGCGATGTCAGAGATCTTGTGGTCATTGTTTGGATCCAATTTAAACCTCTTGTGCTTCGCTTTACCACTCATTTTCATGTCTTCAGCAAATCGTTGCTTCTTTTGATTCTCCATTGACTCCAATATCTCTTCGTTTCCCTCGAAGTACTTCTTCGGAGGAATCAAATCAATGAGAGCTGAAAAGTATTTGTCGTCTTCTCGAAGAGCTTGAATCAAATCAATGTCCAAATCATTAGATTTCTTGCCATTCATTTCGACATTAGTTTTTGTTTTATTTTCTATGACTTTGTCTTCACTTTTGTCTTCATTGACATCTTCAAAGACATCATTGGTGTCACTCTTGATGTCATTGATGACATCCGAAGACCTTTGTTTCCTTTGTTTGTATCGCATTTTGACTTCAAATCACAATTAAATCAAATTTTTTTCAAACATAAACACAACGAAAGCATGCGTTCAGTCATTGCCATAAATTACGTTCACAAATGAAGGCGAGGAAAGGAAGCGAAAGGACTCTGAAAAGTATGATACCTACAAGAATGACCAAGATGATATCGAATTGACAACCATTATTCTCGAAAGCCATCGAAGACAAAGATTGCAAATCAATACCAATTTATATGATTTTTAATGTAAAAAAACTTTCAAAAATAAATCAAAACTTTTGGTTAAAATTGATTTTTAATTGAATTGAATTGATTTGTATTGAGTGAGACATGTCTTCTCAAGCAGTTCTGATCATATTGTCGGTGACATCTCTGACCCACTCGAGGACATACCTAACGTCGGCGAAAACACTGGGCTTTCCTGTGGCACAGCCTTCGGATGACTGCCACGAATAGACGCCAAACAAATACATCCGGCCCTCAAAGAACTGCATAAGAGGTGCGCCGATGTCTCCCAAACACATGTCTTTGTTGTCATCCATTGCACAGACCATAGTATTAGTGACGGAACGGCCATAGGTTTCAGTGCATTCACGTCTGCCTAACAGATAGAGAACAACTTTCCTCAAAACAGTGCTTCCGGAACTGTATGTGGAAGTGCGTCCCCAACCGGCGCCCACCACTGGAGTGCCCGCATTGTAAGGGGTGTCACTTCTGGGCAAACAGACAGGTCTGTGCGCTGGAAGAAAGCCTTCGGGTGTGGACTTGAGCTCTATTAGAGCAAAGTCATAGTCGAGGGCAGAATTGGATCCAAACATTGGATGAAATATAATTTGATTCACTTTATAAGACTTCTTCGAGAACTCGCTTCGAGTGATATCGTGTGCGCCGACAATAATCTTGATGTCCGAAACCCTGGTATTGATTGGTTTGAGTATATGGGCTGAAGTCAACACAATGCTGTCTGAAATCAAAGAACCGCTTCCAATGACTTGACCGTTATATGCAATAACCACCTGTAAGGGGAATAACTCTATTATATCCTTCACAACATTGCTATGCTTACAATCCATGGGAACTCTTGTGGTGTGGTCTCTGATCCGCCGACAACTCTTTTCTGGACATTCTTATTACGAATGCCACAGTCGTTGAGGTTTGGCTGAATCGCCCGATCTATCAAATTGTTGGTTGAATTGCCCAACGGTTCCGAACAATAAGTGGCGTCTTTTGTCTGGTTTGCGATCCAATCCAAATAGGATGTGATTCTGGTATAGACTCCGGGATAGTCTTCTTGTGCACAACCTTTTCATCGATTCAAATATTTTCAGAAACTTTATTAAATACTAAAACCCTTTCCACCCATACCTATACCCCACGAAACAACGCCCACAACATTCACTTTGTTAGCAATGCGTGAAGTAAGGGGTGCTCCCGAATCACCCTGACAGGCGTCTTGACCTTTGACACCCCCGGCGCACAGTTGGCTTTTAGAGATCAAACCACTATATTTGGCCTCACATTTCGGAAACGGATATTCGGGTAAATGTATTTCACGCAATCGATCGCTAGAACGGCCCCCATAGTCCCTCCGCCCCCAACCCGCCACCCAAAGACCGTCCGGTTCATCGATATCACTGGCCGGAAGACAAACGGGTTGTATGTATTCAGTGAACTGAACCGGGTCTTTGAGTCTGAGTAAACCGATGTCATTGTTTTGAGAAACGGAATCGTATTTCTTGTGAGTTATTATTTTTGATATCCGTAGGATTGGTGTCGACTCCTGAAGACTGTGCTGACCTATCCGTACGCCAATGTTGTCGGCGCTCTCTTCGACGAGACAGTGGGCGGCAGTCAAGACATAACTCAATAGTCGTTTAGTATTCATTGATTTGAATTGAATTCAATACTAACTAATTGTTTATAAGACATCCGCCACAGAAAGGAGATCCACGAGTGGTGACAATTGATACCATCCATGGATATCGATGAGGAGGTCTGACTTCAATGCCACCGACAATGCGTTTAACAATTTTCAGGTTTTCTTTACCACAAGCTTTGGATTGATTTGGATTTGATTTTTAAAAAACATATAATTTTTGTTAATTTATTGTCTAATCCTTACGACAGTCTTCAGGTGTCAACATCGGCAGCTTTTCCGGTGCGGCCTCAGGTCTGTCGTGTACTAAAAACTTTATTCGAAATCCTTTAGCACTTCCACAACAGCCAGAGTTAAACTTAATGAGCATTTTGTTTGAATGAGAGACCAATTCTTCTGGCCTTTGATTACCACAAAACCTGTTGTGATATTAATTATATAAATGTTTCATTCAATCAACAATTGATTGCTTTATATTATATTCATTTTCACATTCAATGATCAATATTTAATATGAAGTGAATTGTCATTTCATTTCATTTGTTTGCTATTGAATCAAACGATACAAATATTGAAATCAAAATAAGATTAAATGCAAAAAATAATGAGAAAATAATTGTTTGCTTTCATTCAAACCTCTGGACATTTGTATCAAAATCTCCACTTTTGCTAATTAGTAGATAATGTTCGGCACAGATATTATTGGACGCCTTTATGTCAAACAATTCATCAAATATTAATTTAACGAACTTTCCTTCCGGTGCCTCAACTTCCCAAACACAGGTCTCTTCTTCAGTATAATTGTTTGGATAATTTGGAGAATTAATGACTCCTTCGCTTATATTAATATATTTATGGCTACATTTGGACCGAATGACTTCGATGCCAATCCTATACCCCCTGTCCTGTTCTAAAGCGTTCCCTTTGAATTGAATTTTGGGTTCAGTTGACTCCGATATAATGGTCTTTCCCGCATGTAATCCACAAAAGCTGACAAATAAGTGAAGAATAGTATTTAGCTCAAAATCAAACCAAAGTCAAGAAAATAAAATAATAAAAAATATGTTTTGTTTACAAAAAAAACTAATTGAGAGTAAAGACAATGAATGGATGAATAGTATATTATAGCCTACGCTCTCATCTCTCCCAAAGGAAATATTATTGTCAAACAACTGTCTCTGCAATTATCTGACGGTTGGATTGCAATCAATTCTAATTGAATGCCTATACGAGACGCCAGTCCCTCCACTCTATCGCTTAGATTCACCTAAAAGTGGTTTAAGTTTTAATGCAATTGTTTTGTATTTTTTTTTGTTATTTAACTTACGTTTAGATCATAATTAACGCTATAGTTCTTGGGATAGGGTTTTGTCGGAAAGCCTGGACTTTGTATGAATTGAATTGGATTTTCTTCATTCAATTCAATATTGATTGTCTCAATACTAGGAATTATCACATTCTGTGCACTAGTATTGCAAGAAAAAACAAAAAACTGCAAAAACAATAATAATAATCCTTTTTCTAAGAACTCATGTCTTCGGGTGCTCTTCATTATTGTATGTTTAAATCACTTACAAATTGTCAATCCATTGAAAAATACTTTTCAATTCGCTTTAAACAAACAGAATATGTTTTTTTTGACAATAAATACAGATTTTGTTTATAATTAATTGATTTTTGTGACCGACTATTGATATACTTATCCTTGAATTCACTTATTGTGTAATAAATCAAAATTTTTACTAAATAATGAAATATTATTTGTATATAAAAATATTAATTAAATATAACCTATTTTTATGGTTAGTATTATTTGGAATTGTTTTGCATTGCTATAAATGTTAATACCCTTTGAGACGAGGTTTTATTGTATGCAAGAATTTTTCTTTTGTCAATTGCTTTGTCTGAAAGAATATTTTTGTTTTTTATTCCTTAACCAAAGGAATAATGTCATGAAATTAGTCTCGAATTGATTTCCAGTCATTAAATGAATTAATTTTATCCCTAAATAAAAAAATTAGTGATTAATTGCATGACTGAACAGAGAAGACATTTGTCTTTAATTTCATTAGAATTTAAATACAAAACAAGAATAATGTGAAAAAACATTAAACATTCGTTAATTTATTTATCAATATTTTAGAAAAAGCTATGAATTACTCAATTATTAAACATATGTTTTCATTGATAAATTCCAATCAAACAATCTTGGTCATTCAGTAGTAATAATGTTGTAAATAATGTTTATTTTATTTAAAAGTCATTATAATTCAGTTTATATACAATAAAATTAGTTAAGAAACATATGGGTGACATTGTGAGCACCTGTACCTTGGTTATTACCAATGACAGTATTCGGTAGCAATGACAGTGATCACTGTTCTGGTACACTTTGATGCAAACCTGTCTCTTATAATAGATTAAAATTGTAAATATTTTATACAATAAAATCAAAATTTAAAGATTTATTTAAAAAATAAAACTTTTAAAACAATTAAACAAAACGTTTATAAATATTAATATTATTTTAGTTAATATTTTATTAGATATTATTATCATTATTAACACAAACGGACGGACAAACAGATCGTCAGTAAATTGTTGTTTGTTTTATAAAATATTTGACACACTTTTGGCCTCAAAATTAATGCAAAGTTTTGTTTGAATTCATATAAAACTTGTTTTGTTATTACAATTGTTTTGTTGATTGTAATGATTGCGAGATTTAAAGCTTCGGTTCAATGAGATCGTTGTCGGAGTACTCGGCTTACGATAGACCAGAGTTGAGAGGGTGTAGAGAATGGGGTTTACGGCAGCGTTGAGGGGCAGTACAAAGACGGCGACCCACGCGAACGCCTGGCGAATGACAAGCAATTAAATGACAATTCATTGTGTTTTCAGATCTGGTGCTCACCTGAGGAGGTATTTTGACGCCATAGAAGGAGATAATGCCGAGGAGGATGATAGGCATCCAACACCAGAAGTCAGTCATCACTATAAACATCATTCTTCTGGCCATTCGATTATGGATTTTATGTTCAGGAGTTCGCACAGCGTTTGTGGTGTTCTTCGCGACGAAAAACATCCAGAGATAAGCGATGGCTATTGTGGTGAACGACATGAAGTTGAGGACCAAAAACACAAACACTGAGTATTCCCAACCATTGGGCCTCTCATGGGTTATATGGAGTGCCAGACAAACACCCGAACGGCCATAGAAGTTGTCGAAGTAGTCGAAGTTCAAAAGGGGAACGACTAGTGGAATGGCTGATAGTGTTATGCATATAATCCATAGCAAACTCATAATAATTATCGCGTTTTTCATTTTGATTTTTCTGAACTTAAGGGGGAATACAATTGTGACGAAACGGTCCAGAGTTATGACCGTTAGGGTGAAGACTGAGAATTCGGAGGAAAGGGTTGAGAGAAAGCCTGCGAAGTGGCATAAAGTGCTTTGACGCCAGATTGCATCCACTATGAAGTAAATACCCCTGAAAGCAAACATGTGTTCAAATTAATAAATAAATTGTTGACTCTTTGGTGACTCCAAGACATGAGACATGCAATCAATAACTGCTTAAAGGCTTTGATTGGATTTCTTGACAAACATTTGTCTATAATTTCATTTGTCATTAATTAACCCTATTTTTCACAAAACAAGACAAAACAAGACGTGATTTCCTTCTAAAGTATTTCCTATTAAGAAAACTATTTTCTGTAATCAAAGCACAAATTCAGACAATATTTAACTCCAAAAACAAACCATTTGTTTGTTTAATGAATTTAATTCTTATATAATTTGCTTTGAAAATCAAAATACTTTATAATTCGGGATATCTTTTCATTCTGTTCATTGATTTCATCTATGAATTTATTAATACAAAAGACCAAGGGATAATAATGAGAAAAATGGCCATTAATTTATTCAAAACCCTGTGCCTGGATTTGAATTGATAACCCCCTGGATATAAGTCTTTGAAAATTAGGAATACATTAAAATATATAAATAAAAGAATTTTCATTAAATAAATACCAATAATAAGACTTTTATTTGCAATTCAAAGGAATTGAATTTAAATATTGTAATAGCATTACATTCGTAGTAATAGTCAGAACTTTATGCTATAGTTGTCTACAAAAAGCAAAGCAAAACAAAAACACTTCTTTCGTTGTAAACATTTTTATCCCCAAAAGACCTTTGAGTGATATTTGTATTCATTCATTGGTATAACTTTTACAACTCCTACACATATTTTGCAAATATATTGAACCACATTTTGGCTCTTCTTTTGGCCTCTCATTATTAAAGAAGAGGAAAGGCATAAAAATGATTAAATAAATAAATCGATTCAAATTTAAAATAAGAAAATGCTATTCTTTAATATGAATTTCGGTTCGCAAACAAAAACACATTTATTTTGAAAGAATTGATTCAAAGCAAAGATTTGAGTCCTTTAGAAAAGTTCAAAAAATTGTGTTTAAGTTTATCTTAAAACTGAAATAAAGACAAAATAAAGTAATGATAATTTTGATCGAAATTATACTCAATCGATATTATGAAAAACATGTCATTCCTCAGGTCGTGTGGGATCTGAATTAGTCTTTTTCTGTCATAATTTTCGTCAATCACTTACTCTATACTCTATTCAAGACTTATTCATAAAAAATAAAAGTTGTTTTTAATATTAAAATTTGAATTTTTTTTTTATTTTCTTATATATTATGAATAAAAATAAATTAAAATTTTCTCAAATTTCAGTTTTATTCCGAATATCGCTTTATGTTTGAAATCAGAGATTATGTATTCATTCAGAGTTTGAATTAATTGAAAAAATATTCAAAAGAAATATTGAAAATATTTTATAATTATTTGATTTAATGATATATTTGTTAATATTATATGATATGAGAGGAAATTATTTGACTTCTCAAGTGATTATAATTATATGACAATCAAAGACCTAAAGAAGAGTTCATTAAATGTTTGAAAAACTCAATCAATTGTATGCCTTGTCTTGTCTTCAGGTAATAACAGCAAAATGTTTAGTAATGTCCACATAATTACCGATAATAGGCGTCAATGCCGGCAATAATAAGCAAATAGATGCCCATAATTAGGTCTCCCAACGCGAGGTTAATGATTAGGAAAGAGTGGACTCTGTTTGTGATTCGGTATTTGGTTCGCCATAATATCACAGTCAGGTTTCCGACCAGTGCTACCACTCCCAGAACCCAAATACATATCCGAAGTATTGAATTGGACATCAAGTCTTCACATGAAGAGAACTCCAGTTCATCGGGTGCTGGATTGCAAGTCTCCACATGTCTGGCCAAACAACAGAATCTGAACTCATCGGTCGTTCTGTCCATTCATATCAAAATACATTGAATTTTAATAAATTTTTTACTAAAGAAATATTTATTGTTTAGAATTGTTTTGAATTTCTTTGAATTTTATTTTGTGTTTGAATTGTGAGAAATATTATGAAAAGTGTGAATAAGTTTGTGTTCAAAGTCTGGATTGAATTTCGATAACAACTGAGAAAGTCTTGAGAGATAATAAAGGAATTGTCAGAGAGTTTATTACAATAGTAGGTCCAAAAGTGGAAAGTATTGTTGAGATAATAAACAGCACAAACAAAAAGAGATTCTGAAGACGAGAACAATTTAAACATAAAAGTACTTACAGTAGTCTTAATGACTGCAAACCAAGAAAAGTCTTTCCTCCCATTTTGGACAATGAGTTCTTGGATAAGTCACTGAATGATTCAAAAATACAATCAATAGTTAACTAAATTACCAATTCAAGTACAGGTGCTTACAGTGAGGCCAATTTGATTAGACCACTGAAAACCCCTTCGTCTATATCTGTGATCACATTATGAGATAAATCGCTAAAGATTTGAAAAATAAGAAATTTAAAGTAATTATGAGTTTTGACATAATTTTTAACGTTTGCTAACATTCGCCAAAAGGAAAATGCATTTTAAATGTTATATAATTTTTGTCAATATATTAAAATCTCTAAATATTTTTCATTTAATAATATTAAAATTTTTTAAAAATGTATTTTAAGACGAATATCAGTAATAAAATTAATTGAATTGAATGTAAAAAACATTTTTATGTGAATTTCAATATTTAAAATAATTCTCAAATGTCTTAAATATAAAATACAAATAAAAAGAAATAATTTGTTGAATATTTTCAAACATAACTCACAGAGTACTCAATGAACGCAAGCCTACGAATGCATTCTTTGCCAAAATCGATATCTTCTGATGACTTAAGTCTCTGTCAAATAAAACTCATATTATTGTAAAGCCAGTGAAGAATACATAGTATTGAACAACCATAAAGTGATTGAAGGCAAGAATTGTCTTAAATATTGATATAGTTTTATATGAAATATGAAAATAAAATATAATACAAAATCAATATTAAACTTACAATGCATTCAAAGAACTCAATCCACTGAATGAATATTCATGTAATGTTGAGATTCTGTTCCCGATTAATGTTCTTTGGGTTCACATGAAAAACAAAACAAAATTATATTCCTTATAGTCTTAAATATATTGGTTTGAAATGCAAATCAATTATAAAAAACAAAAAAATTATTATTTTTTTTATAGATTTGCATAAAATTCAATTCATTTATTATATTAAAAGTAAAGCAAATAATTCATACACTGTTCCTAAGTTTGGAAGACCGGCGAAAGTGTGCGGATCGAGGATTTCAATTAAATTGTTTTTCAGATGCCTTTAAGTGTTGTTAAATAACATTAAAATTATTTTTATAAAAATATTAATTATTTTTTTAAATTATATTTTTATGTCATTTTAATACGTTTTGTATCGAATCGTTGAAGTGAACAACAATTACATTGAAATGCATTAATATGACATTCACTCACAATATCCTCAACTTCCATAAGTTCTTGAACAGACCCGGTGGCAAATATATGATTTCATTTTCACTCAGGTCTATTGTATGCATTCGCTCGAAGCCAACAAACATTTTCAGTTTGAGATTCCTTCCCAATTGATTGCCCCTTAGAATCCTGGAAACAAACGGCATTCAAAGGCATCACTATTTGTTTGATCACAAAATTAATGTTTAGTTTTTTAGAGAAATTATTTCGAAAAATATTGATTCAATTATTTTTACATTTATTACATTAAAACAAAACCTTTTAAACAACGAAATATATTTTACTTTAACTCAAATTTAATTTTTTTTCTGAAGAGAAATTATTGATAAAAATTTCAAACATTTGCCTTAAAAATAAAAAACATTTTATGCTTGAATTGTCATAAAAATGATTATTGACTCGAAATGTAATTCATTTTTTATGTAATTTAAAAGTTTTATATAATATAAAACATATTCAATGCTCACATTCTAAGGATTTCTGATTCAATGTTCGTTGGGATCTCTTGAAGACCAACATCTGTGCAGTTGATGGTTGTGTCAATACATGGGCACCGGTTGTCGGATGAACACAAAAATGCTGTTCAATGAGAAAATTAAAGACACTTTCGATGAATTTCGAAGAAATATATAATATTTGCGATAAAAAAAATAAACCAAAACTATATAAAAGAGTAAACATTTTTTTAAAGTAAAAATCTTTTCAATAATAAAATACTTCAAAATCTATACCAAAATAGCGTTTCAATACAAAAGTGAATTAAGGAAAAAGTTTTCAAAAAGACTTTTTGAGAACATTATTATTACTTTAATCTCGACTTTTGTGAACAACTGTTTCGAGAAGTAGTTATTTATAGATAAACGATGTGATGGAAAGTGAGGTCTATTTAATAGATGTGATTGTCATTAAAGAAAATGTAAAACCCTTTTTATGACCACTTTTTTATCACACAAAATGTCAAACTCTTTAAAACTTACGACAATTGTCTTCGTCGGCCCAATCCGATAATATGGGGCACTCTATCTTCCCATTGCATCTCAGCTGTCCGTCCACACAATAACTGTCGGCGCACTTTATCTGACCTTCAGAGCACTGGAATTTTGAACAGTTCTGAAGATTGGATTTGTCTGCACAACCATTTCTTGTGTCAGTGGTTAAAAAGCACCGGTATTTATCACTAATACATTGTCCGCTATCACAAAGAAATTCATCACTTTTGCAATCCCGGCGATGATCGGGACAGTTGTGTTCATCCGACTCGTCGGGACAGTCGATGACATAATCGCACCAAAAATTATCTAAACAATAATTGAGTGAAAATTAATTACATTTTTGATATTATTTTATAAAATATTTTAATTTATATAAAATTCATAATTTATTGAATCCATAGCTCTATAGGCATTGCATTGCATTATGTCTTTAAAATGAGTTTATGTTAACGAATGAAATGTTAACTCAATTTACAATAACTTATAATAAAAACCATTAAAATAAAGCACTAAAAAAGAAGTCAACGAAAAAGTTGAGTTCGCTGTCAGGCCTTAAGACAAATCAGATTTGAAGTCAATTTAACTCATAATCAGATGTTATTTTAGAGAAGAGTTTTTGTGAAATAATCTCATTTTCATTTAAAACACTTTGTTTGAGAAATTATAATCAAATGATTTGCTAATGTATGAAAGAATCTGATGTGAAGTCATAAATAGATTTCATTATTAAGTTATAAATAATTATAAATAATAAATGACTTGAAATAATCAACAAATATTTGAACCAAAATACAGACATAACTCCAATTAACACACATTTGAACAATAATATAATCCATAAAATTATCTCTAAATCGATAAAAAACATCAAATTATTGAAATTATATGAATTTTAAGACCTCTCCCTTTTCTCCCTTTCCTTATCAAACAATAATAAAATATTGTTTTATTTGATTTTTACGACAAAATCAATGAATTTCTTTGAATTATTGATCAAAATAATTGTAATTTTCATTTTGAAAATATATTTTCATTTAGATATCATTGAAAATAATGACAATATTTTCATAGAGTATTGGATATAAACTATGATATGATATATAAGGTATTTGTTAATCATTTCTAATCACTTACTAGGAATACATTGTCCGGAACGGCATTTCCTATACCCGTCCAAACATTGATAATCGTCTATTTGAAGAAAAAAATATTTTTTATTAAACTCTTGAATGCAATGAAAAGCTATTATCAATAGAAGTGCTTTCGATTATTACCACAAAATGTTTCATCTGTTTTGTCAAAGCAGTCGACAATACCATTACATCTTTGACTCCAATCAATGCACTGACTGTTGAGACACATAAACCCATCACAAGATTTAAAGTCTAAGCGATTAAGTGAACGAAACGGTTATTATTTGAGACAAATATGAAATCAGTTCCTATTATATACCGCATCCCATTTCGTCGGCTCCGTTCAAACACTCGGGGATGTAATTACAGCGAACCGATTTGGGAAGACATCTCTTCTCTAATGGACACCAAAAGTGACCGCCCATTGATTCACATTTTTCTTGAGTATATCCTAAAGAAAATGAGAATTAATTGCAAACAAAAAGCAATTATTATTTTTCTTATGGAAACAGAAGTATTGCTTGTCTTTGAAGTGAAGTTTTGTTCTCATTATATATGTGAATGAATTGAGAAATAAATAAAATATAAACAAAATGTTTTATTATAATTAATTACAATATAATCGGTCTTTAGATCTATTTATAACTATTAATGAATAATATAAAAGGTTTCGAAAACACAAAAATGTATTCAATAGAATTTGAATCGTTTTTGTGTTGTATATAATATGAAGACTCAGTCATATAATTAATGACTGAATCAAAAGTCAAATTTAAGTGCTATTATAGACAACTACTTTCAGTATTTGAGTTGCAATTGATTTGATTCCAGACTTGACTACAATTGAGAAGAAAAAAATCATAAAATATAACGAAAACTTAGAAAAATCATTATTATTACTGAAATCCAATATTTGGTAAAAACATAATAATTATTGAACTTATTTGAAGCAAAAGATATGGTTTGACTCAAATTGAGTCACTAATTATTATAGGAATTGAATTACTTTTGAATCAATAGTAACTTTATTATAGCTCTCAAACACAATGATATCAAACATGAGATAATTCTTCAAATCTTCTCAATTCATAGCAACAAAACTTATGGTCATTTGAATCATCAAAATATTATTTTTCAATTTAAGTCATGTATATCATTGATTGTGATCACTCAAACTGATCCAGATCTTCATTAGCAAGTTTTACTTCATCTCTCAATTTGATGGCAAAGTTCTATTAATTTATATTTCATCGATTCGTCAAAAATATATAAATCTGAATGAAAAACATGTCTTTTCATTGTCTTTATTCGTGTTTTGACTAAATTTAACTCAATATTAGTAACCATTATATAGAAAATCATTTTTCAAGTTTCAATAGGAACTGGTATATTGACTGAGTCACGAACAATAACATCTGTTTCATTAGATTCTGTCATATATTTGGTATAATTTTTTATATAAATTGTTAAAAAATAAAACAAAAGTAAACATAGCTTTAGTTTAATATAAATCTGATGAAAAAAATGTTTTTATTAGATATGAAATAAAAAAAATTTTGCTTTAAATGAATAGTTTGAGTGTTTGACTGCAATAGAGGAAATGGAGGTTTTGATGGCAAATACAAACAATTCTTATTAAAAGCCTTATTGTTCTTATGTTTAAATGTTGTAACATTAACAAGTGGGTCGGGGCGGGGGTGGAGTGAATAGGTTCGGGCTATAGAGAAAGTGCTGTCCATTCAATTAATACCAGAGACGAAAGTGTCGTAACATTAATATCTATCGACAATAAGACTGTCAACTGATATAAAGTGCATATTTCTGTCAATTTAGCACTTCTTGTATGAAATCATTTGAAGAAAACATATGTTTTAGATATAGTGAAAAAGTTTTCATTGAATGACAATAAAAATAAACGTAATATTAAAGTAAAACAAATGATTGCCTCCAATGACTAACCTCCATATTCACAGCCATATTCATCGTCAGCGAAGTTTCTGAGACAGTCATTGAATCCATTGCAGGTATAGTTGATTCCAATACAACGTTCTACAACTTTGCCGTCTGGGGAAAGGGTGCAGGCGATGGTCGATGACGGTTTGCATACACTTAAACCTAAACACATTCAATAGATTTAAATCATTTAAATATAATTCAAATATAAAATACAAGACTTTTCTAAACGAGTTGTTATTCCACATAATTTCAATGTATTTCTCAATAAATATTTAATTAAATAATTATAAACCCCTTAATTCAATGATTTTCTATTCCATAAAATCTAAATTATCTCAAAAAATAATATAATTTTCAAAATAAAATAAAAGCTTTTAAAAGAAATGAAATTTGATTCATAACTATTAGGAATACTTTTAAGAATTTACTCAAAAGTGAAATAAAACAGAATTTCAAATCATTTCAAATAATAAATGCATTTTTAAATTATTTTATTTTATGATAAGAAATATTTCTAAAAAATAATTGATATAAAAATCATTATATGAGTGGTTTGACTTGAAATGAAGGCAGAGATCAACTGCATTATTTCGATGTCTTCATCTGATTCCAAAATTAACATAATTTGCATTAAACTTGAGATAAGAAAATCGATATTAAGTAATGACAATACAAACTGGACTTTATATGACTTCTTAAACGGATAGACATTTTATGGTTAGGTATTTAACTGAATATTATTTAAAACCAAATTATTGTAAATATATTATTGACATAAATATGCTTTTACTCAAATTGTGCTCAGATTTTAAGGCAAAAAAAAACAAGAAATATGTTAACAACTGTTGGATGAGTTCAACACAAAAATCGATATTCAGAATGAGTTGAATGAATGTTAGGTTAAGTTTAGTGCAAATGATAAGAGATTTAAATAAAGTTGAGCTAATGTTTAGTTTTACTTACCGTTGATAACCTCGTAATAGTCTGAGCACTGAACCAACTGTTCGTCTTCACACGTGTCCGCACAGTCACATATGGTATCGCAAAGGTTGCCCTTCGGAATGCACCGGGAGTTTGCACATTGGTATTCATAACCGGTACAAATTCGGCCTAAAGTCACATTCAATCGAATAAATGGTTTTGATTTTAATAATAGATTTGAAAATATTTGAATTTAAAATGAAAATCAAATGAAGGAATCGTATTGTTATTAAAAGAAGCAAGGGTAATTCCAATATAAACTTACAATATCTCAAATGTCTGAAAGTTTGAGATAAAAAACTTAATTAAATGTTCAAAACATTCAAATTTAAAGCAATTTTGAATTTTCTCTCAAAAATGCGAAAATTCTTTCTCTTTGAAGACATTCATAAACATATCTTTCAATACATTTCACTTAATCAACAAATAAAAGCTAAGCATTAAATCAGTCTTTCCTCTAAAGAAGTAATCATTTCATGAAGTCTTATAAATATTATTCAAATTTCATTTCTTTTTTTTCAGTGAATCTATTCTTCTTTGAAAAATATATTCAACAAATTTATTCAGTTGTTTGTTTGTGACGTTTTGTAAATCTTTTTTTTTATCGCTTTCAATGAATACTGACTTATATTTGACTAAAATATTCAATATTTTAAGGCTATAAAGCCTTAACCTACTCTAAAACTACTCAAAAGATTAGACTCAAACCATATTATATGTTCAGTGAAGTAAAAAATGTAAAGAATTTCAATGAAATAATAAAAAATAATTTAATTGTATAAATTGTGGGCCAATTGTATCACAAATTATTGTTTATTAAAATTTAAATTTAATATTTGGACAAAAAATATGCAAAACTTTAATATTTAAAATTATTTATAACTTTAATGAAAATGAATATTCAATTCATTTTTCAAATAATTATTTCTTAAATACATTAAAAAACGGTTTGTTTTAGAATTTTTGTTCAAATAAATGAATTTTATAAATGATTTTTCGCATTATTTTTGATTTAATATTAAATTAAATATAACTTCTATTACTTTAATGACTGCTATTAAGACTGTATTCAAAGCAACAAAAATATTCATTTTTTATTCAATTCAATGGTTACTATAAAGTGATAAAACCTAAAATTCTGGAACATTTTTAGGTTTATATTTGCATTAAATAAATATTTGTTTAAATAATGTAAATATGTTTTTAGAGTAAGTTATAATGAAAACTGTATTTACAGTTCTGTTCGTCCGCGTGATTATCCTCACAATCAGGCTTTCCATCACACCTATAGGTTTTGAATAAACATTCATTCATTAATTTTCACAAATTTTTGATTTTAAAATGGATTATAAGTTTAATTAAAATTAATTAAAAAAATTTCGTGTCTTTGAATTTCATGTAATTATAATTTTTGTGCAAAAATTCAAAAAATAATTGAATACCAATACATACCATAAACTCCTGTGAACTAGACTTCCAGACCCGCACTGAACGAAGTCTATTGAAAAATATATGATTTTTTAAAATCAATCAAAACTTTTACATTTATTCAAATTTTTGAGAAATAATTATATCGTATGAAAAGATTTTTTGACCAAAAGTTTATCGATTTTTACTTAAAAAAAATCATCAAAATATAAATCCATTGAAACCCCGACTCTGAGAGCAAAGCCATAATGAATGTGTGGGAAGTGTAGCGAAAAAAGTAAATCTTTTATCATTCAATTGAATGTGGGATAAATTGAATGCATTAAACGTTTGCTATAAAAAGTAGTCATAAGTTATAACAAAAAATTCACGTCATTTCCCATTCAATAGTCAATATGAGCACAAAAATGATGACTGAATTGCTGTTTATTAAAAAAATATGTCTTAAAAAGATGTCATAAAAAAATACTACGAATAATGAAATGTTATTCACATTTGTTTTCACATTAATCGTTGCGATACTTATCATATATAAAGAACTTATACATCAATAAAAAGTTGACTAAATATTGACAAAAGTAGTAAAATGAACACAAATTGTGAATATTTGTAGCAATACTTCATCTGAAATAAATACCTTTTGTCTGACATTTTCCTTCATCTGATCCGTCGGTGCATTCGTTTTTGGCATTACAGACAGCGTAGGACTGAATGCACTGTCCGCTATCGCAAGTGTATTCCCCAAACCAACAGCGCCGGTGAGCTTCAATTAAATATTAATACAACACGTCTTTACTCTTTTGAGTCAAACTTCATTATTGGCAAACATTTGGAAATACAATGAAATTCAATAAAAACAAAATCAAATCAATGTCTCAATTCTCACTCCTAACGATTGACAGCAAATGTACATAAGTTTCACTTAATATAAAAAAAAGATTTTCTTTTAATCTCATTATGAAATCGTTTGATTAGATCACTGGTGTCTAATGTTGGCCAAGAATGGCACCGGAGGTTAGGATCAGTGCTAATACATTTAAGCAAGGGTTATGTTAGACAATCAATTGTTAATAAACATACACCTATTTAGGGGTATATTATATCATAAATAAAAACATTTGTATTAATCTTCCTTCAAATTCAAAGACATTTCGATTGTATTTAAAAAATCTAATTTTGTCTAAATTTCATTACATTTTTATTCTAACGGTTTGTCTGACAATTGAATTGTCATTGAATTGATTGCAATAAACTTTATGTCGTTTTCTGAATTAAAGCCAAAAATTGATCGAAAATTGTCTCTAATGTGAGATTTGAAAAAATAAATGATATATTGATCAAAGAAAAGTCATTGGCTTTGCATTGTATCTGAATTTCACACTTTTTAAACACTGATATAAAACATATATATCTCTATCCCATGTCATGTCATGTCATTACGAACTCTGATATTTTTCGCTCAAATAATCAATTATTCGAATAGTATTGAAAGTTATGTTCACTTTTTGATACATTTTTTCAAATGTGATTCAAATTGAGTATTATTTTCAGTATTAATGAAAAATTGATTAAAAATTGATGAAAACTCACAACAATTGGATTCGTCTGAATTGTCGCCACAATTGTTATGAAAGTCACAGACATTTTCCAAAGGAATGCAGTAATGATTGTCACACTTGAAGTGTGTCATTGGACAGACGTATCCCTCTGTAAACCAATCAATAATAATAATAATATTCATTAATTATTCGATATTTCACAGAATATATGAAAATAAAATCAATTTTATATAAAAGTTATGTTTTTTAATGATTAATTTTATTGACTTTTCTTAAAAAGTATTGAATTTTTGTTTTAATAAATTATAAAAAACTAATGTTTTTTTTGCGGAAATTTAATTTATATCTAAAATTATTTTTGATATATTTTTATCAAATAATCATTTAATAGAATATTTTATGACATTATATGTGACATAAATGTTGTATTTTACGGACAAAACATTGAAAAATAATTTTAAAAACAAATCCTCAGCAAAATTCTTCCCAAGGGTTTTGTATTACTGTAAAGAACTTTAATTCAGACAAAAATTCATATAAATTGAAAGTACAAACACTTGAGAAATACAAAGTCAGCGCTTTGTATAACAATGAAATGTACTTTTTATGGCTGTATTTAAACCAAAAATTGTTAAACATATAAATAATAGACATTTACTATAAATGTAAAGAATTTAATAACAAATATTTTAATGTGAAATATTGAAAATTAAACTCATATTTGAAACAAGATTTTCTATGCATTAAATTGACATTAATTATAATTATATTTTAATCGTTAAAATAATAAAGATTTGTAATTGAAATAATAATACATTAAAGTTATATCCAAAGTATTTGTCTATAAATATAATTTTTTCCTAAAGTTTAGATAGGATTGAATTCAATAATATTTTGCACGCATTTTGCAAATCAATATTTATTTGACTTTTTTATTCTTACTCTTCGTATATGTTATCCATTGATTGCGAAAATGAAAAAAATTTGTATTTCACTCATATTTTGGTAAAGATTTCTCAAAAAATGTGATATGAATTTCAACTCAAAACATAATTCAATGATTTGTTGCGAAAAACAATAAAATCAATAAATTTTATTTTATTTTTGATTAGTGATAATAAATATCTGAAATGTAAACAAAAACATATATTTTCATTAATTTTCTCTTTTTTAATATTAAAATATTTCTAAAAATATAAAATTTAAAAATATTTTCTAAATTATTATAAGAATATCTAAACATTTTATTCACGATTTGCCTTTCCTTAGCCCTGGAGTATAAAAGCATTCATTTGATAATTGAAAATCAATAAACAATTTGAGAAAATCATCAAAATATTATTTGTTGTCATTTGAGGGCTATTTTTATGATATATTTTGATATTTATTAGTATTGAAATTATTGTCATAAAAACAAACCACAATCCAATTCATCGCTTCCTTCCAAGCAATCTATTCTTGTGTCACATCTTTTGATTTTGTCAATACAGGTGTCATTACAGGGGAACTCGTGATCCATACAACCTTAAAGGGGGAAATAGATAATGAAATTATTATTAAAATATAATTAAAAGTTTATTTTAGATTTAATTCTCAATGAATTTGTTGAAAAGAGTACTAAAAGATCAATAATAAGGCTATCATTTGATGATATAAAAGCTATTTCTCTATCACTGATGAGTTAATGAGCGATCGATTCGCTGAACATAGCATTAAAGTCTAGTCTTTAAGGAATGAAATCATTATTATATAAAATTTCAGTCAATTGTTGAGGAAATGGAGTTTTAGGAATAAATATACGGTATATAACAAAACAATATTATATTATTTTCTATAAACAACTCATTAATGTATATTAAGTCCATTTAGTGTTAATTATAATATATTTTATAATTAGTTAGAAAAATATTTTACAAAAAGATATATATTTTGGTCAGAAATGTAAAAATGAAATATTTTTTAATATAAATAAAAATAAATATAAAAAATGTTTGAATAAAATTCAATTAATATAAAGAAGTTTTAGAATCAAAAGCAAAAATAAGTTTTTTTACTGTCGTCAGAGATTTTGTTATTATTTATGGCATTTAATTATCTCTCATTAAAATAATATATGAATATTAACGACATTTTTAATTTGCATTAAAGACTATGAGATATACAGACATGAAGTGAATAACATATTATATACACTTTGTTTATAAGAAGAAAAATTCAATTTTTTCGAATAAATTCTTAGAAATCAAGAATTAAATGAAATTAATATCATTTTGTAAGTGAAAGGGTGTAAAAATATTAATAATTGACGAGCAGGTGGTCAGACAATAATCCATATATATATTCAATTCATAATAAAATTATGTGAAAAATGACAGAATATTCTTTATTCCTGTCATAAACATAGCATTAATTAATAATTCTTTGTAAACATTATATTAAATAAATGTTTTCAAAACAAAATAATTTTATAATATTTAATGAATTCATTCATTTATTTAATCATAACTTTTTAATTGAAATGCTATTCAGATTTTCTGCCCACGAATGCAATAAATCATCAAAATATATAATTTTGTTCTACAATATATTCTGTTATTATTGTGAACCGAATTTTTATATATCTTTACGACAAAAACTCTGATAAAGTTTGAAATTTGTTGACAAAAGAATTGGCTGTACTTTAAAGCATTTGCAACACTCGTGAACATAAGCCCAGAGGATATGTAAGAAAAAAAGCAATGTTTTCATAAGAATGAAAAAGAATAAAATTCTTCAAACAATTGATTTATACTTAGTTTTGGTTTGGATTTCAGTTCATTGGTTCGGAGTGTATTTGGTTCACAAATCCTTTACTTATTTCATACTTAAAAATTTTGATATAATTATATAAACTTAAATATTGAGACATTCATTGAATTTCTATTCATGTGAAGACATTTAATTTATTCAATATATATTTACTTCTTTTGATTTTCTTTTTATATATTCAATCATTTTTTCATTCAATGTAACAAAAGTCAAGCGTTTTATAAATAATTCAATGAATTCATAATATTTGACGAAATCAATGAATTAATGTTTATATGGATTAACTCAACTGACAAGAATGACATGAATGACATGGATGACATGGATCAGTTTCACATAACAGATGGATAGAATAATAATTAAATATTGAAATCAAAACTAAAATCTCTTTTCTATAAAACAGTTAATAAAAACAATGCAAACAATTCTAAACATTATTAAAAATTTCTTTTAATTCAATATATTTTTAATGAAAAAAAAATATTTTCTCTTTTCATCGAATCTAATGTAAATTGAATGATAAGCAAAACTATTCAGAATCAAATCAATTTAAAAGCAAGTAATACATTGTCTGTATTGAGGGATGAGATGTGAATGAATAGACACTATTGTATGTCTTTATGGATGAATAGCAAACAAAATGTCAATATTTGTAACTGTTTTTTGAAGTCAATAAATGGAAAATTTTACACACATTATAAAAGGCATTAATAATGAAAGTGAAAAAACATTTCCAAAAGCAAACTCAAAAACAAAATAAAAGACTCTTTGAATAACTGTTGGACTAAATAATTGAGTTAAAAGACACAAATCTTGACCTAAAATAAGGTTTAATCGAATTGTCTTCTAATAAAATAAGTCTCAAAAGACTATTCTTTCAATAAAATAATAGCACTTTGAAGGCAATAGTGAACACAAATCCATAGACTTTGAGAGAATATAAAAATTAAAAACAATTTGCGACAAATATATCGATTTATAGTTCTGACAAACAATGCAATAACACCTTAAATATTGATATCATTTAAATAAAATATTAACATTTTTAAGATTTGATTTTTATTGTTTTTTATGCTTAAAAAAAATATTTTTCTCAATAAAATTCAAAATTAATAGCAAAAAGAGAGATAGACTGTGCTTGCTCATTTTTGTTCATTGTTTATTATTGTGTAAAGTTTTGTCAAAAATTGATAAAAAATGTTTTATTTTCGCCTAAATTATATGTTGAGTAAAGATAAGAATTCATAAGTAATACTGATTTATAATTTTTATATAGAAAATCGTTGGCCAGTCATATATCTCAATGTAGGCGTGGGAGGAATGGGACAGTATATGGTGTTATTGACTATGTTTGCCAACATATTTCAGTTCACTTCAAGATATGGCTCTAATTCAAAGTTATGTCTTTTAGACAAAACATAACAACAAATATTAAATGATTTAAATTTACTGTCATTTCTGTTGAGAGACATTCAAAGTGGACCTGAATTTCAGTTAATATGAAAACATAATTTTCATTTCATTCACTCAATTGGTATTTCATTTTGGTTTTATATATTGAATACATTTATCACTCGTTTATTGAAAAGTTTTTATAAAACAAAAAATTTGAAACAAATGAAAATAAATTTTTTAATATAAAAACACTGAATAAAAAACTTTTTGTATAAAATATTTCTAAATTTTAATAAGTCTTCAAAATATAAAACGAATTAACAATGGATTGAAAATACATCGAAAGCTAAAACTATGTGAATATAGAAAATATTCAAATTAGAGTGAATTCACTAATAAATTAATGCATGAAATATATATTTAATTTGTACGAAGAAATTGACATTTTCTTTGTTGGGAATTGAAATGAATTCGTATATATATTATGTAATACATTAATAATAATAATGTATATAAAGTTTAAGCTATAATTCATTTTTTCATATCCAGTCTTCGTGTTCAACATTTGTACGAAAAACAAAAAATTATTTAATGCATGAATAATAATGTTTTGCATTCTTTCGATTCTGTTGTATATTCTATGACTTCATATCATTCAGATTGAAATAAATTTATTGTATTTAAAATAATGTATTCTACCTTGTTTAATGTGGCCTTGATTATCTCTTAAGACCACATCTTTTTGAATATATATTTTTTATTTATAATAATAAGTGACCGAAATGTTTAGTTAACTCAAGTCTAATATTTTTGACTTTATTTATAATTAGCGCAAAATTATATATTTTTTCAAATGACACATAATTTGACCAAATATTGCATTTACTGTCAAATGAGAGTTGGATTCATTTGAGCGAAAGAATGTCAGTTCAGATAAAATATATGTCAATTAATATATAAATTAGTATTTCTTTGATTCGTGGTTAAGGTCTTCAGACATGGATTAATTGCAAACACATCTCACATGAGATGTTCATCACTTTTGTAAATAATATCACAAATAAAATATTTGTCTTTTTTTGACTAATATTTATTAAGATTTTTATTCATTCGTTTAAATTCAATGAGGACTTCAGTTTTGGGTATGTGTCCACCCATGGGTTGAGGGCGGAAATTGAGTTGAGTATCATTTTCTAAGACTTAACTCAACTTTATTTATATGTTTGTTATCTCTGATTAGAGAAGGATTTTGTTGAACACTAACGGTATTTGGTTGTGAATTATCATTAATTGGGTGCAAACACTGAATAAAATATCAGATGTGAAGGACAGACACAAACGATGAACCCATACATTGAAATGATGCTAAGATCTGATAATGATTTTAATCTCTTGTTTTGAATTTCTTGGAAATAAAAGTTAATTAATTCCAAAGAAAATTCATTAAAACATTTCATTCATTAGACATTAAACTCAATAATCCTTTAAATGTCAAACGAATGATAAAAGCGACAAAAAATTAGGAAAAATTAAATTAAGAAAACATTAAATATTATATAATTGTTTGAATAAAGTTTTCAATCAATAAAATCTTTTATTTGAAATTTTATGTTAAAAAAATTCAATATCTTTTTAGCAAAACTTCAATGAATTGGTTTTATATGAAAAGCCATTGAAATATAAGTTGAAAATAAGGAATCAAATCATCAATAATATGAAGTGTCTTTCACTGAAGGGAATCATATTTCCAAATTTCAGTCCATTTGTCTTAAATAACCATCGATTTAAAGATATATATTATATGCTTTGAAGGGAATGATGCGAAAAATGCTTTGGATTTGGGCGCCGGAAACCAAACAATTTTTAGGACCGGATCTTATGTTGAGTTTCACAAAAAATATCATTAGTTTTGTAAATAATTGATTCAATTCGCGAATAATTTTTTTATAACTCCTCAAAAATATCTAAATTAAGTGTTTGATGTGATATATGAAAACATTTAAAGAAACACCCTGGCCATTGTCCACACCTTGTCTATACTAGAGCTGAAGAGACGGGTAATTATATAAATGATTGCATGCTTTCCATTAATTATATATTAGATCATCGATTATGTGATTGAAATTAAATGTATTTATTGTTATAATTGAGATTTCAATCAATTTATGAGTTTATAAATCAATATTTTATGTATTTTTCATATATTTTTGTTTTCCTAAAACCAAAGCGAAAAACAAAATCATTTATTTGTGAATTTAAAACACTTTTAATCATAAGAGGATTTGTAAAAATGATTGTTTTGACTCTAAATAACATTTTACTCATTCTCTTATCACTAATTTTTGGCTGAATTGGCAAAATATTTGATGGCTTTAGTGGTAGGGAATGTCAAACACTACACGACCACTAATTTGTTATATTTTTTCAACAATGGACTAAATCTTTATAAAAAAAACATGAAAAGTATTCAACTTCTGATAAAAACTTTGTTTGTTTTTGATATTTTATGTGTAAATATCTTTTTAAACATTCATTTCATTAACACTTTTACTATTACTATAAAATCTGTTGCAAATTCTCATTCATTTTTATTTCATATATTTTCACATAATTTATAACTTTGTTTAACAGTAATATAGATTCTCTTAATATAAAGAGAAGTGAATGAATATCTGTTAACTATAGAGAGCAATAATAAGAGAAAATTTTATTTATTTTCATTGAAATCAAAACTAATTTAATTAATAAAATTATATTTAAATATAATATTAGATTAAAATTATTTTGTTCTCAATTTTTTATTATATAAATTATATTAAAATTCATTTACATATTTGTGCATAAAATCTATAAACAAAATTATACGTAAATTATATTATTTTTGTAATTAAAATGAAAATAATTATTTTATTCGTGAAAATGAGTTGTCATTTACAGCACATGTTATCAAAATGTAGTAAATATTTGCTAATATTTTTGTTTTTTGTATTTCTTTCAGAAATATATTAATCTATTGTTTGAATTTAGAAATTTTGTACTATTTTTGAACAAAATATTAGTGAAATTGTTATAAAATAAAGAAATGAATAAATAATATAAAAAACACTTTTGATGTGAATATTTCTTTCGTTAGTCATTCAGTGAATGATATTCTTTGTAAACATTATATTTGATGCGAAAATGCGAATAATATTAATGTTTGTTATATTATATCAATAATTCATTTATAAATTTTATTGTAAATACGAAAACGTTATCAATATTAAGAAATAAATTTAAAAACTTATATCATATAAAGGAATGGCTTTTGGTTTGGACTAAATTCAAACCCAAACTCATTATAAAAACCGTAGTTAAAGGCATACATAAGATGTGTTCAACACTTTTTATAGTCATTTGTCTTAAGAGGAGTTCAATAAGAGATAAATTGATTTCTTTTATTTATTTCGTAAATGTGTTTGCAAAACAACATTGTTTTTGTGTGATATTAATGATAGTGAAGACAATATTGAAGAAAATACAAACGCTTTTTCAAAACACGAAAACTCAATAATATTTGCTTTACATTAAAATAAGTTAATAAAAATACAATAAAATACAATAACTTTGAAAATCTTATTTTCATTTGATTTTTATTTTTGTTTCTCATTTTCGCTGTAAAGTAAGTCTCGTTATTCTCATTGGATTTGCTTTCAAATGAAATAATAAATATATATAAAGAAAGGACAACAGAGTTGACAATAGAAGAGTTGTTGTCATTTTCATTATTGACTTTTCCTTTCATCCAATTTTCACTTCAATATCTTTCGTGAATTTTTGATCACAGCATGAGTTAAGTGATCCGGAGTTATAAATATTTATATACATTCAAATATTTTCGTTGAATTTTTTAAAGAAATCTAAAGATGTATTAAGTGTTAAGAAACATAAGACCTAGTTCATTTAGTTCATTCTTGGCTACACCTTCTGTCGAGTTTATTCGAGTTCAATATTAAACACATCTTAAAGAATGGTTGTTTTGGTACAGAATCCACAATATGGTATGATATTAGTGGTCAGGGATTAGTAATGAACAGAAATTTCATTTATTTCTAGGAATAGTAGAAAAAATGAATTTCGAGAAACAATTTTAACTAAAAAATGATCAATATTTGCGAACACTGTCTGAAAGACGAGAATTAAAGTGTTATATCAAAAAGAGTATAATATTTGGTCCAAAGATTTATCTCTGGATTTGGTTTATCTTCTATTCCCACAAAATTTAAAATGGGTTTTATGTTTCACTTCCGAAAAGAAACCAAAAAATATTTGCCAAACTTTGGACTGAAATATCAGTTGATGTAAATTGAAGTGAATATTATTTTGTTAACAAAAGGTCTGATAAATATCTGAGTTATATATTTATAGTCTTCAGAAGAATTTAATCATAGATTGGTATCCATTGTGTAAAACATTGGCTAATGAGACAAAAACTAATTGTTTGAGTCTTCAAAGTCTTAAATGAATGTTTTGGCACAAAAAATCTTAACTCAAATGAAGTGAAACTTTTTTTTGGCAACAATTGTGTAGAAAGAGATTTAAAGTTAAAGTTATATTTAAAAGTAATCCATGAATTGGATTATCTTTATGTTGAATAACTTTGACAAAGACATGAATTTGGAGACACATAGAAATAGTTTGAGACAATCAAAGATTAGGTGACAATTAATATGAAGCCAACTATCGATTTGTCATTTGTAATGCCTATCAATATATTGTATATTACATTAAAAGTGCTTTAAGTGAATAATGTTTAAAATGAATAGCAATTCATGTATAAAACAATTGATTGGTTGAGGGATAAAAATTGGAGTAAATTTTTTGAGAGATAAAAGGCATTCATAGGTCTGAGAAACCGATTCACTAATGGATGAATAGGTCGTTGAAAATAAAGTGAACACATATTGAAATGACTAACAAAACAATCAATCATTTGTCTGTTCTTTGGATTTAATTTCTAAACTCAAAACAAAAGACCACTTTTTATGGGATTATTTCATTTGAAAGTCATATCAAAACTTTATTTTGAATTTCGAAACATCTATTTATTAATAGCAGTGCTATTATAGCACCCTATGATTGATGTGTGTCTTTGAAAGACAAAACAAATCCAAAAAATATTAAATTCTTTGTCACAAATGTTTAGAGAAGAAGTGTTTCCAAAGGTCTTGACAATGAGCAAGGTATATTGCTCATATTGGAGATTATAATGATCCAGTTATACTGTTATCCAGGTCTTTTGTTTTCATTCTCAATAGTATTAAAATAATAGCACATAAGGTATGAAATTATTTTTGAACATTCATTATATTAATTGAAAATAGCGTTGAAATGCCATTCATTTCCTACGAAAAGCATTACAAATAATGTTGCGATTCATTAATAATGACTGTTTTGAAGCGTTTGTTAACAATCAAAACGAACTAAAAATCATTAAAAATTATTTTTCCATAAAATACATTAATTTATAAATATTTTGATATAAGTCTAAAGTGAATAAAAATAGATATAAAAAAATGTTTTTCGTTTCAAATATTGTTGAGTTTTCTTGAATTTCACTTCAAAAATGATATCAAAGTAATAGAGAAAAAAACAATTTTTGTTTCGCTTATGAATTTTAAAGCACTTGAATTACTTGAGATAACTTTTTTCATTGAAATTCTTAAAAATGAATAATTTGTTGATTTTGAAAAAATTCAAATTTTATTATTAATAAAATCAATTTTGGTTTTGATATAGAGTTGACTCAAAGATGTCTTAATTGAATATATCTTAAGTTCAAAAACACTTGAAATGAAACTAATTAATAATAATCATATTTTAAGTGTTAATGTATTTCACAAAATTATTTTCATAGGCTTTCAAATGAAATTACTTTATTTTGAATTATTATTGCCTTATTATTGATATGAATTGGTTATAGCTTTCATCCCTTTCCACAATTGATTTTCAACAGAATAGTCGTAATACAGAACACAAAGGGATAAACAGTTACTACAAAATAGTAGTAATTCATGACTTTTGTAAAGAGTGAGGAAATTAAATACCATTTTCAAAGGTTGTGAAAATTCTGGAATTTTCCTGAAAATATTAAAAGAGAAACTTTCTGAAAGTTTTCCTTTGAAAAGCTTTTAATTGAATCGGATGAAACAATTTCTACATTTGAAGTCTTCATTAATACTAAGATATTATGTATTTAAAAATATATGAAAATATTTATCTAAATAGTAATAAATACGAAAAATTCTGAGATATTTCCAGAAATTTCTCTTCAAATGAAAATTTCTTTAAATTATTCCATTCCTCAACTGATATCACAAATTATTTTGTGATCAAAGGATTTGTACATTAATTAAATTCAGTGTAACTTCTATTGAAATAAATGCTTTTTGCCTTCTTTTGTGTTCAATAAATTCTATGTTATTCTGATTTCATTCATTTCTCTCAGGAATGGATCCAAAGAGAAGAGTATAGCAAAAGATCATAACAAGAGTTGTTAAATAAAGACAAATAAAATCTCAAAATTATTTCATTACAAATAATTAGATAAAAACAAGAAAAATATTTTCTGTTGTTTTCTCTTTTGTGTAAATTATAAATAATAAGATATGCCTATATATGACCCGGGATTGTGATAACCCCTAATTATATGTTATAAATACATAAAATAATATCAAAATATATTTTGTTTTTATTCTTAATAATTAAAACGTTGAGATAATAGTGAAAATAGGAGACAAAGTATTATATAAGACATTCTTATATACAATGATTTGATATATTGTTTTGTTTTCTATAAAACACTTTAATTGAAAACTAATTTTACGGATCATTAATTCATTGCATTTATATTTCATTTTTGATGCAATCTATTATTAAAGTGAAATTATTGTCAAAATTACTTTTCAATAATACACTCGTTTATAATGAATCGACTTATATATGAATTATTAATTTGAATCAATTTTACAAAAATGTATTTCAATTCAAAAACACATTTTGTCTAAAAAGTCAGTATTAATGAAAGGAAAGAGAAATCAATTCTTTATAACTTAGAGATTAGATAAAAAATATGATAAATGAGTAATGAATGTGAGACAGACCACAGAGTTGTACGCTTTCATCAAAGCCATTGGGACAGTCGGAAATGCCGTCGCAAATAGAGTCGGTATGAAAGCAGACATCACTGGCATTGTCGCACTTAATCACATCGGTTTCATAGCATTTACTCCTTTTGCTCTTCGCTATGAAATCGTCGTCTGATTTCTTCACTTCTGGACTCCAATCGCTGTTTGCCTTCAATTCAACTATAATGCAAACAATGTTTGAGTTGTTTATAAGAAATAATTCGTTGAACATTACATTGTATTACAAATAGATTGTAAAATATTTTAAAATAATTTTAATTTCATTTATAATATACCAAACATTATGTTATTGAGTTATGGAATATAAATGACCTGGTTTTTAATGTAAGGAATATTCTTATACAAATGCAATGATCGAGAGATTGTGTTATATTAAAACTAGCAAATAATTTGAGATCAATTTGAAGATGTTTGCACTGAAAGGGTGACCACTGGCTATCAATGACATCACACACTAATTACTGTTTTGTATTAGACATTAATGTCATTCAATGCTATTTTTAATATGAAATATTGATTAATAAAAACACTTTATATTATATTATTATTACTTTGTTATTCAATTGAACGCAAAACTAATAGCAACACAAAAATCATATTTCAACGAAAAACATATTCTTATTGTTATTTAGAGAATAAAATATAGAAATTAATTGAGAAAATTTAATTATGTCTTCTTTGCTAAACATGTCATAGAATGATCAAGAATATCTTAAACTCACTTTTGAACAATTTATATTAAATTTTATTAATTGTTTGAATGTTTAGAATTATTGTTAATGTGTTTGAATGACAAACACAATAAAGGGTTGAATATTAGATGGGATTTGAAGTCATTAGACATTAAATGACTTTTTATACACACTTTTGAAAACATTGAAATCAAAGTATTTGCAATATTTTCAAAATAATCACTGAATTCAAAAGTGAAATCACTTGCACTGATTGGCACATGAAATGGATATGTGTTAACATGTGAAAGAAATATCGATTCCATGTATGAAAGAGTGTATAAACAATGAAATGTTAATGAAATGATTTTCGTCTGATTCTAATCATAGTAATCAGGGATTATATGAGACTATGCATACATTTATACAGGATTACATTGCTAAGAAATATCAGTACCTTGGTCATCACTGTTGAAAGCAAACGTAAACACTGAGATTTAGACGTTTCTCAATTAAAGTTGCATTGAATGTGAAAATTTTAATTGTTTTCGCAAAAATATAACCATTTCTTCCAATGGTTTCGTAATCACTAATTAAATGAAAACTAATCTCTTTAATGACTTTCAGATTAATACTTAATTCACAATCTCTTAAGTATTGCTAATCTCTTATTGACTCAAAACAATATCTCAGACAAATGTCTATAAATGAATACATTAATCAAAACTTATATAAAAATCGTATTATTAAAAAGTTGTGAAATTTTATAAATAATTTATGCATTCTTTCAAAGTATTTATTTTATAATTAATTATTTTCATTATTAAAACTTTTTTATATTTACTGAGAGTTAATGAGAATTAAAATCATTTTAACAAAATGTTTATAAAAATAATTAATTGAAATTCTATATAACTTTTATTATACCTGTAATTGAAATACTTTAATATAGAAAAAATTTAATATATTATATCAAAAAATGTTTAGATCTTTAATACGTGTAAATATAAAATATATTTTCTTTTCAATAAAGTTTGTGATGAAAACCATTTGAAAACCCAATCGTTTTCAATGATCTCATTCTCTTTATAATCGAAAATATTATATCAAATATAATAGCTTTGATATAAACTGCAAATATTCAGATCATTTCAAACAAAATATTTTTATATATATTTAGTGAATTTTTTCAAAAATTGATTTTTCATGAAATAAATAAATGTAAAAAATGTTTGAAATAAAAAAAATTAATTCAATTTTATTTTTGAACTTCTTTTTGATCTTACATTTTATACTGTATTTGAATTTATTGTATTAAGTGTTATATAAAATAACTTATATTCAATTGAAATGAAATTTTATTTTTAAAAATCAAACACTTTTTGTTCGTTTTTTGTCCAAAGTTTTGTGTGAAATAAAAACAAATTTTGCGATAAATTTTTTATTTAATAAAACCTTTGAATCGATTTTAAAGATTTTTATCAATTTGTAAATTGCTTTTTGAAGAAAATTTTCGATTAAATGATTTTTTCATTTCATGTTATATTTGAATTGATTTCAAAGATATGATAAAAATCTTTTACTTTTCTCTAAATATATTGCAAATGAAATATGAAAAATATTTTATATTTCATTTGATCCCTGGTTTTTGACGTTTTGTTTAAATCGAAGAAAACTATTCAGAAAATAAAAAATATTTATTGATTTTTGTTATAAAATGGATATAAAAGAAAATAATCAATGGTTTCGATATGTTTTATAATATAGGTCTCAGAATATGATCTTCGGATCATTGAATCAATTGTTTTAAAATCAAACTAAAAACAAATTTTATATTTCTTTCAAATTATTGTCAAAATTAAAATTTTTAAATCTCTGTCAAAACTCAGAAAATGTCAAAATTACTGAAATTTATTATAATTTGTGATTAATTTCTTAATAATGGAAAGAATTCATGATTTTTAATGAATCAAAATTTGATTTATTGTCCAATTTTTGTCTTTTGTTGGGATTTCTTATAGAGTCTATAGTTTTGTCAAAACACGTAAACAAATATATCATTAGAAGAAAGTCATCGAAGGATTTGACAAAATAAATAGGGTTTCGGTCAAAGTATGCAACCTATCATTGCATAACACTTTGGCTTAAAATAATTGCAAACATTTGTGAACAATACAAATATGGCATAAAAATAGATTTTCTAATAATTGATGTCTCGTTGAAACACAAAACAAATATTTTGCGAAGAATTCAATTATTCACTCAATTGTACGAAAGTGTCTTTTCAGGGGCACATCAATATCTGTCTGTCCTTTGGATGAGTATTGAATGTCAAAATATTGAATTACTTTCATAACAAATCATATTTGAATTTTTTATATAATTTTGATTTTCACAAACGATTGAAAACTCTTTAATAATATAAATACAAATAATTTTTACTAAAATTTCTTTTAAAACTAATTTTTATTTTAAAAATGAAAACATTTTTTGTGTTTTCATATAAATAATAAATTCATAAAAAAATTCTTAAAATATAAAAATTATTAAATTTGAATAAAAAAAGTAAAAATAATACAATTATTGATTTATGTGTGAAATAATCGCTAAATTAAGAGCGAATTTAAATTATTATTCACATCACATACCGGTCCCCGAATTGGCCGAACAGATGAGCTCTAAAGTTAAGACAATTAACTGTATTTTAAGAGCCAATGAACACTTGGCTCTGAATTTGAACAATGATTTTGATTTCATTTGTGGTCATTGACTCATGTAATCCAAATGTCATAAATACACAACAAATTATAACTCCTGTTCCACATATAGGCGCCCATCAAAGCATGAAGTGTTGAAAAAATATGTGAAAACTCTATTCAGTGAAAACTTTGGTTTGAATGACGACTGGTTTCATGCTATGCTCTCTCACATTCTGTCTCTGAGACTTTGGGCGCACATGTCTTTCCTATACATACATGCGCTACGAAATCACATACTATTAACAATGTTTTCATTCAAAAATTGTCGTATTAATGAAGTGATGAAAATACAGATCAACTCATTGTCAGAGAAAGTTAATCTTCACTCATTAGTAATGATAATAAGGGGTAATATTACTTAAACAGAAATATTGAATATTATTAGAAATGCAGTAAATTTTGATAAAGATATTCAAAGATAACAAATAAATAAATCAAATAATAATTTGCAAATCTATTTGAGTGTCAAAAACTTTTTCTATCATTTACTTCGTGGAAAAGCAAGAACCATTTTAGGAACCAAAGTTAGAAACTTCATTTATAATCATTTTTAAACATTTAAGTGATGTTGAAAAACATTCACAACAAACATAACATATTTTAAAGGAATGAACTCAAACAAAAATATAAAAATAATGCAATACAAAACAAAATTTTCAAAAGGGGCACAAATGAGTACTGGCTTTTGTTGACAAAAACCCCTGAGAAAG
>JAQIXR010000124.1:0-49100 GCA_034700825.1 Quadroppia sp. Gr-Ori-00064 | reverse complement strand
TATATAAAATATAATTAAAATAAATATTTTTAAAAATTAAATATCATGCGTACAAATTTTATCCTCCAGGACGTTATTAGACAGTACAAGACTCACTACCAGTGCTGCACAGGTTATACCAGTGTAGTCCTTGATATAAAATACAAATTTTTTTTGATCAAAAATAATAGAAAAGCAAATAATTGTATAGATTTGTATGAGATATGAGATGTGAGGCAAACGTATTGGTCGTTGAGTGCAATAAATAGTCATTTGTTGCCCAAAAGACTCTCTATTTGTTGTTCAGACCCTTTGAAAAGTGATTTCTAGCTTTCAATTTCACTTTCACTTAGAGTTTGTTAAAAATCTCTCCAAATGTGAACATTTCGTACATTTCAACGTTTTTCAGACTTTAGTCACGTTTTCGGTGTTTCAGAGCTTCACAAATATCTATTGATTAGACCTATTGTATACAAACCCTATTCTCTCCAATATATTCTCAACGCTTTAATACGAACTCACAAAAGGTGTCGAAAAATGAAGATATTTTTCAAAACACACTTTGGGTTACATTACGTGAGCTATGGTTTGAAGCGTTCATACAATCAGTTTGAAAAACCTTTTACCAAAAGCATAGTTCACACCATTATATTAATCATAGCTATAACTTAACAACAAAAATCATCAATGAATGAATGACTGCCAAATACTACTACCCCTCACACACACACATGCATGCGGGCCAGACATACAATACTGGGCCAAAAATACTGGTCGAACGTCAAACTGTCAGTCGATGTCATGTAAGGCCTTATCATATAATAGCACAACACGTACTGCACATCAATAACTGAAAGACGACTAAATTTACACTCATATACTTCACTACCAGTGCTCTGGGTCTGGCTCTGGTAGTGGTGCCACTCATTCAATGCCAGGATTACATCATTAAAGCGTCGATCGTATTAATGCATTATTTGCCTTCTCCTCCGACACACGCCGAGGCCATAGGGCTTCGGGCACTGTTAGCTCTGCGCTATGTATTGTACAGGAAATAGAGCAGATGCCTGTCTTATGCCTGTGCTATTCCAGTGCTGTTCCTGTGCTCACTGTATCGGAAATGACGAGAAAATAACTTATGACGGCATCGACTGTTGTGTTCAGTTTGACTATAATGTGTATAATATGTTCAATCATCTAATGTTTGGCCAAACAATGTCTCCAATGGTCTCTCCCGTGCCTCCAATGCCTTCTCACAAGCATTTCATTTATATAAAAAAAATCACTCAAATCTTCAGTAAATAAGTGATGATTTGCTTTATTTATATTGAATTTAATGTTTATTTATTTTTTATCAAATATTTTCTGCAAATCTTTGCGATTGAATACAAAATGTCAAACATTTAAATCAATTATTAATACAAAGAAATACTGAAGAATTGAATCGTAAAAATTCATTCAATTATTTATTTGTTTTCTCAGTGAAAACAATACCAAAAAATCACAAAAAAAACTCTTTTTCGAGAATGCAGTCAAAACACTGTGTATTGAATGCATGGATATATCAATGAATTTTCAATGAATTCTCAATTCATTCCACTTTTAAATCAAACTAATCTTTCAGAAACTCTTTGCATAAAAAAATCTCAAAAACAATATTTGAAGTCAAAAATCAAAATTCAATTTTCTTTTAGTTCTCAAAGCATTTGTTTGGATGACTGAAAATCATATTAAATATCAAAGGTTTAATTGAAATAATAAATTGAATTCTCAAGAAGTAATGCAAAGAATAAATAGAATTTCAATATAATTGTGGAGAATATTCTTCAATTCAAATATGTATTTTCTGTACATTTATTAAAACCAAACCTATTCTCAATGGATGAAAGACTTTTCAATTCAACAGAATATTTAATTAAAAACAAAATCATATTTTTATGTTAAAGGCTTTTATGCAAACAATATATCAATATCTTTGATATCAATTTGAATAATGTTTACACTTTTTTGGACCCATTTTTTGCTATGTTTCAAATCTCACAAAAAAAGACAAACAATTTTCACTTTAAACACAAAAATTTAATCTTTGAAAATGTGTTAACACATATACACTGAAAAGCTAACTGTGCGACAGAGTGTATCGTAAAGTCTACGGAAAGGCTTTTTATTAAGTATTAGTACAGGGATAGCATCGGTAGGTTTAGATA
This sequence comes from Quadroppia sp. Gr-Ori-00064, assembly GCA_034700825.1. Taxonomy (NCBI): domain Eukaryota; kingdom Metazoa; phylum Arthropoda; class Arachnida; order Sarcoptiformes; family Quadroppiidae; genus Quadroppia; species Quadroppia sp. Gr-Ori-00064. The sequence continues at coordinate 46,914 of JAQIXR010000124.1, read as the reverse complement.
GGGCTTCGGGAAGAACATGAAGTGCACTAAAATTGAATAGTTATGTGGTTTTGTTCGGAGGCAACACATTATAAACACACAGAAAAGCACTCAATAGTTGACTATTGGATTTAAAAATATCTTAACCGATGGTATAATTTATAATTTCATTCTTCAAAGCATGGATTCGGCAAAAAAATATGCGATCAAAGCGTTTCTGCTATAAAAGTCAATATCCAGAGACAACTCAGACGTAATGTTTTTAAGTATTATATTTAGAAAAATTGAGAATTAATCCGCTTTCAAGTGGTGGCACAGATAGGGTACGGCACATAAGAAGGCACAGGGAGTGCACAGCGCGTATATAACTATAACATCTTCTCGTTTTTATACTTATATTCTGTATTTACTCCATATATACAAAGAAATAATAAATTATAAAATTTATCCGATTTTTGTGTTGTTGGTCTCGATTCCGAGGCTCACAGCATTCAGGGGCTCTTATAGTGAAAAAGTGAGGCATTTTTCCAGACGAACGGATTATTTTAAAAATGGTCTCAAATCCTGATCGATGGCCTGGTCTTATACGTGAAGCCAATTGTTAGGCTCCGGTCTATTTGTATTGTAAGAAATGAACATTTTTTGCAAGAAATATCAAATACTTTCACATTTGTGATCTTCAGTGAAATCTTATGAGAAAAGAATATTAGATTTTTTTATTAGTTATATTTACTGTCTTTTACTCTTTGCTCGAAAATAAAATGAAATAAAATTTCTATTATATATTTAATCCTATTTTCCAAACATGTAATTATGAGATAAAAACTGGAGAAATGTTTATAAAAATAAATTATATGACGAAAAAAATTCTGCGATAATTAAGAGATAGTTTTGTTCTGAATATGAAAAATGAATTATTATTTTTAATATAAAAAATATGTAATTTTTAAATATTTGAAACACAACTCAATATATATTTTTTGCATATTTTTCTATTTATTCTCTGCTTTTGAAAAAATAATTATATTTAAGGCGAAAATAATTTATTCAAAGATAAAACTTTCATATCTTGTGATAGATTTAATTTTTATACACTTTTTAAACCATTAGTCCGTTATTAATGAGAAAAAAATTCAAATAAAAATATTAATTAATTCCTATTTATTGATAGAGAGATAATAAATGGTTTTATTTTATTAAAAAATGAACCAAAACTCACATCTCATATAAGTCTCGACTCAAAGGGTTTTAATAGACTCGAAAGAGGCATCGGTAGGAAATGGATGGCAAAAGGATGATAAAAGTAGTATTGGTATCAATGCTGTATTGGATTTTATGTCTCATTTTTATGTTTTATTTTTCAACAAAAATATTTGCTTTTATTTTTTTCTCGACAATAAATAAGTGAAATATTTGTTGAAGTTTTGGACGAATTGAGTTATTTTTAGAGATAAGAGATAACAAAACTGATAAAAATGTTGAATACATTCCTCAATAATAGACACGAATGTCATTTAGAAAATAGTTTTGAAGCAAAAAAAAATATTATATAATTATTTTGAATGAATTGTATCCAAAAATATAATAATTATTCAAATAGTGTTCGCAAATGAATACAAATGTGAGTCTGAAAATGTCATTCAATAGAGTGCAATGAAGACTAACTGTGCGATTGTGATGTGCGAGACGTTGTTTGCATTGACAATCATTTGAGTGATTCTTAGGGCCTGTGTTTTGGCGTTCAAGACATCAGCCAATGTGTGAGAAATCTAATTAGTTTTAAGTGCAAGCCATGGATCAGATCTCATGAGGACTATTAGCTTATATTCGGCGCCACAATCAAAGCACAGCACAGCCAACAATATCGGTGCCAGTGGTGTATGACCCTGAGCTTTTTTTTGTCATCGCATCTCTTCTTAGCGAAATTAGTTAAAGTAATGGAAATGATGGCTAACTATAGACCTGTCCATAATAGACATCGCTCACAACCAGTCATTAATAGTGAACCGCAATAATAGTCACAACTATTCCTAACCATTAGTTTAATAAAAGTGAGCAACAAATCAACGGTTAGACTATTCACAGGAAGTGAGCAAAAAATATATTGTATTAATAGGTTTTGAGGGGTTTGTCTGAAAACGTACCTAACAATAGGGCTTGACTTTACTCACAGTCCGAGCGAAACGACATTCAAAACAACACATTTTTACATATAAGCCATCATTATATTCAATATTGAAAACAAATGATTCATTTATTGAGTTTTGTACCAAAAAAACCATTAAATCTGATATTGATTTTCACATATATTGATAGCATATAAACTGACTGTGCGTTTGCAAAGTACAGACATATTTTGATAGTATTCAAATAAGACTGTATTTTATATACGGAATGGAAAGTAAGCAAAAAATAAATTATTTTCAAAAAAAGTCTTTTTATTCTGTTGTGAAAATAGGTTTATTTGTTGGCGAAACGAAAAGAGGATATGAATAAAAAAAGTGTGAAATCAAAGCCCAAACGATATGTGAGAATCAAAATACAAGTGAACACTAAAGCAAACACTCCTTGAGATCCAAATGCAGACCTTCTGTGGTATAAAATAGATATTGAGCTCATATTTGGCCCCAAACTATGGAAATTCATTTTCAATCCCAATGATTGTCGAAAAATATTGCGAACAGTCATTTGAGAGCACTGGCCCTTCAATACTGTCCTCTTCAATAGCGTATATCTAAACCAATAGTGATCTGAAGACATCACACCATTTGAAGCGCCACTCAATTCAAAGATTTATATAAACATTGAATATTGAAGGGAAAGGAGGTATAAATGCAGTGAATGTCTGTATTCTTCACAAATGGCCACAACTAGTGATGCAATGATATCTTCAACACAGTTATGGCATTTCTGTCACTACAAGTATGAGTGCTTTCATAGCAATGATCTTAAGTATTATTGATGTCTTTGACCGATAGCTAAAACCAATAGTTATTTGAGAATAAAATCAATAAAAATAGCGCTGAAAATGAATTGCTTTTTGTTGTGAATAACAAAATATCCATTTATTCTCATCTCTCTGATCGCAGACTAAAGGAAATGGAGAATAAACTCATATTCAGTGAAACTAATGAACAATATATTCAAAAATAATCAAAGCTTTCACTGAAAATGGGTTCACTTTTTGGAGCCACAGCTGACACAAGACTCAAGTGTTTGTGTGATTAACAATAGATTGATATGAGTTTGGGAACCAAAGGGTGATTATTAGATGTCTATTCGGCTCTCTCTATACATAGAGCACAGTTAGACTGTGGACACAAATGATGGAATGGGAGTCACAGACTCTAGTATTTAAGTGACACAATGGAACCATTGGATAGTACTTCAGTCATAGATAGAGAGAGCACTGGTATTGTTGGGCACTCCAGACCCAGTCATCCGTATTTATTTGTTTGAGTACAAAGTTTTGCCTTATTTGCGCTGTGGCTTATGTTGTGATGGCTGTGCTGTGGCTATGATGGTTGTGCCGGACCTCAAACACTACATCCATTACTACTCATCTGCCTGTAAGACACCAGTGCTCTGCAGTGAAGAGCACAGGCAAAGGAAAGCTATTCGGATATGGGTTTGGTTTAGCACTGATAATAGACGGGAAATTCTTATCATTGTTGGACGGGTTTGGATACCAGTGCTGCTCAATCAGTCACTAAATTATTGAGAGGGGACTCATATATCCTTCCCATCCCTTAAGCAAAAACAATAATAACATTCATTCACTTATATTAATGACATGTAATCGAGGCCTCACTTGAATAGTAGGTGCAAAACACGACCAGAATGTGGTGTTTGAGAGCATTGACTGCTGTTATAAATTGGTATGAATTCAATATTGCGCTCAAATTGTCATAAATTGTCGTTTTTATCTCAAACTCAATCTAACAAAACAATGATATATGAAGTGTTTCTCATTTCGTTCGGCACTCAGAGACCAGTTAGTGATCATCTCAGCTTCGGTTCTGTGAGAGCCCGGTTGGCACTGATAGGAGAGAGATGACAGCTCAGTAACCAAGCAGTGATAGGTCAGGCCGTTAGAGAAAGTGATTGTGATTCTCATTATGAGTCATAGTCAGCAAAAATGCAGCTGAACTGAGACTCTGGCACTGGTAGTATTGGTCGATCTACATGTCAATGATATAAGCAAGTGAATGACTGGCCATACATATTGGTCGAGTGCTCAGTGACTATAACTGGAAAATTCTGTTCAGATTATATTTGAAGCACAAAATACAAGACAAGTATTGCATAAACAGACGAACACTGAATACACATGACTTGAAAACAAGGATTTTCTCATAATTTCTGTCGAAGAGATGGAACTCCGCTTTCTGGCTAGCATTGGGTTTTATACCCCGAGAGGCAAATAAGAGATAGATTTTGCAAACGTTTGCCTTCAATATGACAGTGACTTTGGCTGAGCTTAAACTCATCACAAATACAACACACGTTTGAATAGTTCTGTGTTTATGAACTGAGAATATTGTGAACCAATACTGGAATAGACGTCGAGTTCAATCCAACGCCAATATATAAAACTTGATTCGCACCGATAGTCTGGTAATAAGCGTCGGGTATTGAATGAAAAGACGCCAAATATTTGTTTGTTTGGCAAACACTTTGTGCACCACTTTGTCAGTCAGTCATATATTTCTACTTATGGATCACCAAAAAAAAAATATTAAGCTCTTCTCAAACCCCTTAAAGGCATTAATTTTGGTCTACAAATACACCTAATATTTGTCACTCACTGTCTATGAAATTGAATAACATTTTTGTGTTATTTTTATGACATATTTTTCGGACACTATATTAGCGAATAAAATGCATTTCATTCACTCAAACAGAAAAGCATTTTTTACAATAAGAATAATGTGTATATATTTTGATTGTTCACCGCCTTTATTTTGGCTCATTTTCTCGGCACAGTTATCCCATTCCTGTTTGTATAGCACAGTTAGATAGATTATTAGCTCAATTTTTTCTGCTATTCTTAACACAATTCTTATGGCTTTTGCTTTGCTTTTTTGTTTCTCAGACTATAAGATTGTATTACTTTTTTTTCGTTCAATTTTTGATGCTTTTTGTTGTAAAACACAATAGAGTTGAGAAAAAGAGTGAAATGAAAAATAAATTACATTTTTATTCACAGGAAATGAGTGTCTTTTGAATGACTAGTTTTTAAGAGCAATAGTGAGAAAAATGTATATTTTCTTTATATATGAAAAAATTGAAGAAATCACTAAAAATGTGATTTTATTTCAATTTCTAAACATCTCAACTCAAGTGCAGATATTTTATTCTCTTTACAAATAATATAATTCTTGTATTCAATGAAAAGTGTTTCACAAAAATTAGAGATAAAAGTATTTTTACAACAAATTTAATAATAATTTTATTCTAAAAGCAAAGCAAATCGAGAGTCAAAATAAGTGTCAGAAAAGTGCAAAAATTAAATATAATAATAATGAAAAAATATAATACAATACACTTTTTATGCGAATTCTCGGATAAAATCTTAAATTACATTTTCTCCCCTTAGTCTCTAAAGTAAGGGTGGATTCACTTTACTTTATGTCATGAGATTTCTCTTATTCTCTTCATCTCTAAAACTCTTTTCTATTGAATAAATGGAAAACAAGTAATGCATAAAACTCTGGAAGTGTTAAAAAATTTTAATTTTATCCAAATGTTAGGCATATATAACAAGTCGGGGACTAATCATGCGTTCAATATTTAACTTTTTTGTCTCTCAAAACATACACTTTTTTGAGCAAATATTCAAAATTTTCATAAATATATTCAACATTCACTTTAAGCCCATCTCTTATATAATGTATATTCAGTTTAACGAAGAAAAAAAAATAAAAACATTTTTCTCATATCTCTGTATATGATATTGTGTTTATATTGAGCCCAACATAAATGGTATGGTTTAGTGATGTGTATGTGCTCTCTCCAAACGTGACAAGTATTTCATAAACTGCTATCTAAGAGTACAGTAATATTTCTGGTTATGGCGTTCCTCTGTATTCACGATGCAATCGAACGGTGCGTTCCGACAGTCAGTCCTGTTTTATCTGATTTAGATTCTGTCACACATTCAAGAAGTGAACCGTCATATCAGGCACTGATATGATAGGAAAGCATACATTTTCGCTAATATTAAATATATAACCAAATGCTCAACGAATTGAACATAAAAAATGTTACTTTAATTCATATTCAAGTTTTGACTATTTTTTGGCGCATATATTGAGAGACAATAAGTCATTGATTCAATTTGTGGACACATTTTGTGATAAAATTTAATTTTTATGACATATTGTATGACTTTTTATATCAAATCTGTTTTAATGGTTTGCTATTAAAGTAAAAGTAATTCAATTTTGTTATTATTGAGAATATGTGGAAAAAAGTAATAAAAACCTAACGATATGTGAGTTTTTTTCAACACTAATACAAACGATATATTTATTGTATATTTAATTAAAGCGTTGAAATCAAAAGTTAATTTTTTTAGTGTAAATTCAATACTATTTATGTGTTTCGTTGAAGAGAGATTCACAACAATAAGGACTAATAGTCATTATAATACTCTTCGAGACATAAAATGTTTGCATTGAATATAAGTTGTGTTTAATAGCGGATCCAAAAAGGGATAAATGACTATAAGTTATTGTTTGCCACATATATTAAATACTTAGTGATCGCGTTATAGTGTTATAGCGTATAATAATTCACACAAAACTCAACCCAAATATGAGATGCAATGATAAAAGCATCTCAACTCAACTGTGCCTCTAATGGTGATAGTAGTTATGCGAGTCAGTGGTACTGGCGTTCATGTGATGCCCAATACTTATGGCAACTCTTAAATTGAATGCATTGGCAATCATGATATAAGAATGGCGTTTGTATGTGGGCTCTGGCACTGGTAGTGGCACTGACACTCTCATAACAGAAACGCTCAGATAGAGTGAGGCCAACGAAATGCATAAATGCATTTAAGAAAAGTGAAACCATTTATTACTGAAGCACTGGTAGAATAGTTTAGCAATTTATAGCCCCTGCACTTTCCTCAACAGTAGAGCCCATAAAAGTCCAGCTGAGGATCGGAACAAATAATAAAGTTGTGGAATATTAGAGGCGAACGACTCGTATTAAACACTCTAAATGTTAGATAAGTTATGATTGAATATAAAGAGATATAACGATAGAGATATAGAGAGAGAGATAGACATAAAGAGAGGCAATCTCTTAACCATTGCTACAATACATACAAATGAATTGAATTTTTTTTTGGATATACTCTTCCACTCTATTCTTCGCCCTCAAGACATCAGTTCAAACATATTTTTATGAAATTAAGGTGAAAGCAAATAAGGTTATGTCCTTTTACTATATATTTTCCACTCTTTCCTCCCCTCACCGCCCCTTCCATTCACTCTCCTAAACAGTATATAATATATGTTTTTATGGCCACAATTCGGCGCTCATTAATATTTGCACCAAAAGTCATATCGTCTCAAATATATGACTTGAAATGAGAAATGCCATCATTTTTATAAGTCCCCGGACAGGGATTGGACAGGGATTGAATAACAGGGCCTTTGCATTGCGGGTGAGAATGCCATTTGTTTGGCCAGTGATGCATAACTTGTAATCGTTTGACGGTTTGAAACACAATAACAAAAAATACGAAACAAATGTATGTCTTCTCGAAAAAAAAGTAAGAATATTTTGTGTCGATTTCTGAGTCAATGTTTTTTACATTCTCTAATGGTATGACTTTTTTGATGCATTGAATGAATGGAAAGATAACAAAAGACATACATTTATGCGAACCCATAGGAAAGCGGTTCCAAAGGCTCGTCGGACCAGAAAATCCAATTTAGAAATTTTGGAACTGGTTGTCAGGTATGAGTTTAAGGGAAAGCCTATGAAAGCCACCAAACATTGACATCCACTAACTTGTAGTTACAGTCAATCAACTGGAGTTGGGTTGGGTTCGGTCGCCAGTGCTCTCGGCGGTGACGTAGCCTTCAATCAATTTGGTATTAAATTTATTTTATTGTTTTATTCAAATTTCATTTGATTCAAAAAATGGCAAAAATTTGATTCATTCGAGAGTCGAATGAATATTATATTATTTTGTATTCAAAACGAGACAACAAATCGTTTAACTCGTATTGAGTGCTAAACTTGTTTCACATCAAAGACATGAATAAAACTATATTTATTTAAATATAAATTTGCCATAAATTTAAAGTCAATTATATGTTCAAAAGTATTTCAAAAATCGTTTAAATATTCATAAATGAGATATTTCTTGAGCTCTTATTTTGAGTTTATTTCCATAAAATGATAATTCAATTGAAGTTTACATTTGAACGAAAATTGATTCAGATTTGAATGAATGTAAAACTCATGTAAAGTATAAAAAAATGATTTTTATATTCGAGAGAAAATCAATTTATATTTGATTTGTATTTAAAGATCAAATATAAATATAATATAATTCACATTTTGCACGAAATTCATTCAAATATGAAATAAAATAATATTAAAACATTTCATTGAATGCAATAATAATTGTAAATATGTTTTGCCTTTCAATAATATATACAATATATTGATATAAGAAATATAACTGAGATTATGGTTACGCCACTTATTATTGCAGTGATCTTTGGCTCGTTTTTAGTTAATCTGTTCTTCTCTGGTATTATCTCTAATCAGAATTACACATAAAAATACAATACAATTCACATTCAATACAGAAGAGTAAATATCGGACAAAAGGGCAGAAAAATAGTAAGTAATATAAAATATAATAAAAATCATCGTTTCGTTCATTCATTCAGATATAGAGACAACTGATCCCTAATTTATCTACCATTGAGTCCTTGCTCTGTCTTTTAGTATGAGTTCTTCAGTAATAGTGTATATATAACAGTAAATACTATTTTATTTTCGTCGATATATTCTTTGTGAACCAATTTCTATACTATTCTTCAGCTCAAAAGATAAGTGACTTTAACTTCACTTCACATTCGCTTTTTTGATGGCATAGAGTTTGTCAGCGAATCCAAAGTCTTGCGAAGAATAAAGAGTGAGTGCATAAGCAAACCGAGTGGAAAGAATTAAAGTGATATTACCATCAATGCCAGCACTGGCACCCATACTAGTGTTGGTGGCGCACAGTTAGTACCACACGAGCAATACTAATGTAGACTTTCTTCACATTTTTTGATTTGTATTTCTTTTGGTTGAGTCGAAAGCACAACATTTTTACAGTTTTGTGGCTCTAGTGCTGATAAATGGACACAATAGTGAGTCTTATGTACAGCACATACACATTATAACCCATGGACTCACTGATGAAGAATCAAATTTAATGAATGCCTTTGTGTTAAATATATTCTGTTAAGAAGAACTCAATTACTTGTCAGACAATACACTCGTCTATTGTATTATATCTTTATATCTGTGCAAACATTATGTCTGCGCTCATCAACTGTTGGTTTTATTGCATATAATGGATATATTTTCACGAATACTATTGTTCTTAACATCAAAATTGATTTTTATATTATTTTTATGATAAGAATATTCTCTTATTTTTTTAGAGAAAATTATTCTCTTAAACCAATTCCCAGAGTATTTATAAATACATAAATTTTAATAATTTAAATAAAAAAAACTTTGGTTTTGTTCTCATATATCATATAAAATGACATGATTTTTGAAATGAGTTCTGAACACGAAATAAGCATTTCTTTGGGATTAGATTTTTATATAAAAATATTTGTGTAATAATTAATGCAATATTTATTAGGTTTAAAAATATATAAAATCTCTCAAAACTTGCAAATACTGTGACATAAATATCAAATAAGTTATATTTTATTTATTTAATGTAAAATTTAATCCATGTGTTAATGATATCACTATTAGTTAGAGCGCAGTCATATTGTGGTCATTGAAATGAAGCGAAGAATAATATTTTCATTATTTTTAATCAATACTAAACTTTGTGTTCATTTCTTATTTAGCATTTGGTGATACGTGTGGAGAAAATGGCAAAACATGTCAGGCGTTAAGGCATACAAAAGCATACATCAAAAGCTCAAAAGGGATTTAAGTTTGAATATAAAACGACAAAAAAATATATATAAATAAACACAAAACTGTTTCAATGAATTTCATCTGTTATTTCGTGTGTTTGTGTTGTGAACACAACAGAGGACTTGTGTTTCACAAAATGAAAGGCAAATACAGTCAAACATTGGGCTGAAATACGAGCGAAAGAGAGAGAGAAAAAATAGACTGAAATGAGTGGAAAACTTTTGTGAATAACACGATATGTTCAATGGAAAGACTGATTTACAGGAGCCAAATGTCGGTGCAATTGTCCAACGCCTTGATATTGCGTGACTCAAATGCATATACAATGGCCACAATAGTAGGGTATATACAGTACCGATTGGACTCATACCAATTGGCCAGTTATTCAACTGTTTTGTTTGCAATGGCTTTAAAAGGCACTATATTTTTATATATAATTTTTTGTATATTATTCATGAATTCGTTACTTCTTCTGCAAATTCAATACACCTTTTGCTTGAATTCATTTCAATCTTTAATATTAACGTAAAAAAAGATGTAATAAAATGAATGGATTTTTCATTTTGACTATAAATTATTGAGTGAAAAGTTTGAGCCGATATTTATGTAATAAATTACAAAATTTAAATAAAACATCATTTTTTGACATAAAAAATATAATTAAAATTAGATTTCGTTCATTAAATCCAATCCATTGTTCACTTATGTCTATAATTAATGCAAACAATTAAATAAATGCTAAAAATATATATGAAATTAAACATAAAAAGTAAGGAAACAGTGATTTCCTCTATAATTAACGTAATACTATTTTTGCAGTAATTATTATAACAATTATATTGAAAAAATGTTTATTCAATTTATAGACAATGTTTGCAAACTATAAGACGTGAATAATTATATTATATATTTTCAGAACAAATATAATTCTTTAGTTAATAATATTATTCAAATAAACAGAATATTCTTCTAATTTATAGACCATTTAGTTTCAAATCACATGAAAATACATTCTTAGAAACAAAGAGACTTCTAATGAAATTAAAGAATAAAATGTGAAAAATAATTGTTTTTTCAATTGTTTTCATGTAATTTGATTTTGTTATAAAGAAATTTCAACTAAAAATATATATTAGGAAATAGTTTGCAAATTATATAAAATATATGAATATTTTTTCATAATTTATTTATTATATTTCAGTTGTAATGCATATAATATTTTCATGAATATAAAGAAAATAAGTTTTTCTCTGAAGCCATGGCAGAGAAAATAAAACTTTAGAGAATTCTTCAAATGTTTTCTCATTCTCAGGAATATTAGAAGATATGAAAAAATATAATTTATTTTTATAAGAAACGAACAAAAAATGCAAATACTTTTAAGAAAATTATTCACAAAAATTATGCCAAAAGTGTATCAAAAGTAGAATAGATTCCGTGATTTAGCAATAAATTGCATAAATTGTCTCATCTGTTAAACTATGCAAACTTTGCCCTCAATCTTATATGCGCTTCATATCTGTCTCTATGGTAAACGAGGCACGGGATTGATGTGAAAGGGAAAGGCAGAAAATTATATGTAATAAGTATTCTTGAGACGAGTGCACGCATTCATCGAAAACATATTAGAAATCCGTTGTAATGCTATTGAAACTGATTTTTTTCTCTCTTTTTTCGAGATATACTTTTTTATCCAAAACTCACTCTCAGAGCAAAGGATTGTATTTAACAAAATGTGTTTTCAATGCATTCAATGCTTTCAGTGGTTTTCAATGAAGAAAGAAAACGATTTTTCAATCACTTCAAACATCACCCGAAAAAAAAACTTTATGACCAGACTATGGGCTCTTTCGACAGCACCAGAAGATAGAGTACAATATTATGTTTTGTTGTGTATGTGATATAAAAGGAAAGCTCACATATGTTTGGCACCCGAACAAAAAAATTGATGTTATTGTGAGCCCATTGCTGTCAATGTTGAATAAAATGCTAATATTATTGAATAAATTTTTCGATAGACTATCGGATAATAAATAAGGAAAGGCTTGTCATTGGGTCTCAAATTGTTGGACAAATTTGTCATAAATATTAAAATTAATTTCAATACAAAAAAATCACTTTAAAAGCCATGATTAAAAAGCCTCCAAAATGACCATGGTGCAATAATGGGTTCTCCAGTGCACCCAATGTTGAAAATATTATATTTGATTCACAGTAAAAGTACTCCAAAATCCAATCACTGTATTCTTGAGAGTCAATAGTGTCTAACGAATAAAGAAAACTATATTTTGTGATAAATAGAGTGGAAAATAAAATTGAAAAGCATTTCAAAGTAACAAATATTATCCGGAGATTTGTGTTGAGAATCGATGAAAGAGTTTTGACAAAATTTTCACCAAAAACCGTTTGACAAAAATAAAAGTAAAATCAATTTCTCAAGAATTGAGTCTCAAATTAAGCGACAAAAGCTTTTCAAACGACAGACAAAATAAAGATTTTATTTCACAATTATATGCAAAAACTAAGTATAAAATAAAACCATTAGAAAACGACAACAAAAATCGTTTCAAAATATTTGTTATTCAGTAAATAAATAACATATGAAGTGAATCGACGATACATTTACTCTGGTTTTGAGTTCACAAAATGCATAGAAATTGATTGAAAGTACAGTTATTTAAAAATAGCATTGTTTTTGTGAGTCTATTATTGGCATAATTATTGTTCAGACAAATGTATAGTTAATATAATATATTATATGATGAGCACTGAGTTGTGGAGCAGATGTCTGTCCCCACACTCTCTCCCTCTCTCTCTCACACACACATAAAGCAATTCCTCATATCTTATTCACATTTCTATTGCTGTCTAAAGACATGTAATTTTATAAAATCTTTGGACCAAATAATGTCTAAACACTCTATAATTTTGGTCACAAATTATCTATTATTTAAAAACATTTGAGTTCTTTCTCTTCTGCTAAATATATAGAAAGCAAACGACAAAATCAGCGATGAATTGTTGAAAACAATAAATTCAATAGTTTTTGAATTATGAAACATAACCTCATCTGCCATTCGAGGGGTAATTATCGAAAGTTTTCTGTCGTTTGAGTTGTTTTTCAACAAATCAAACACAACACAAACACTGCATGTGTTTGAAAATCAACAAAAATTATCGTAATTATAGTTAATTAAAATCTTTTTTTTTGAAAAATTTTAATTTCATAAAAGCGTTGATAAAAATCAATTTATATTTTACGTTGAGATCAGACCCGGATCTCTAATGTAGTCATGTTTTGAACAAAATTGAATAAAAAAAAAGTTCATTACTTATCATATGTTGCATAATATGCAGGTCTTATCAGTCAAAAAAAGTTCAAAACTTTACACCAAATTTACATTAAAATTAACGATAATTTGCACAAAAAATATTTTGTTTTTTGATTAAACAAATATAGTTTCAAAACTTACCGGCGCTTTCAAATCGATATCTTCTTTTGTTGATGTGTTTCTGGTCTTTGATTAACAAAATAAAAGTCTTTTTTTTATAAATCTCTTTAATGTTATATTTATTTTCAAACTCTCTTTCCGTTTCTTCTCTTATCTCTTATTATTGTTTTCACTATTTTTATGGCTTTGTCCACAATTTTTTGTGCACTTCTTCTCAGATGACAGAAATAGTTCCACCAAAAGAATAATTCATGAATTCATTAAAGTCTGTCCAATAACTGTATCCATAATATAGAGGACAGTGACTGACATTCGGCGCTATCTTATAGTCCGGTGAATCTGAAAGAAGAAGAAAAATTGGAATAAAAATAAGTCTCAATCAGTCTTTGGTTTGATTTTTTGATGAGAGCGCAGGTCATAGGAAATGAAAATATGTGGAAAGGGATTGAGGGAATTGTCACACATATCAGTGCTGAAGACATCCAGTGTCGACAATATTTTCTTTTGAGGCAAAACACATAACAAGAAAACACGAGAAATATTATTCTGCACTTGAAATGAGAAATGTTTGAAAGATTATTATAATTTCCTTTTACAATATGACTGTCCAAATGACTGTGCTATCAATCAGGCAATCAATTCATTCATTCACTCACTCTTTTCATAGCATTCATTGCATTGCAATTCAATAGTAAACACAAAATACTATTGCTTTTCATCATTAAGTTTAAGCAAAACGAGTGCCAAAAATAAATAAAAGTCAGAACCACTTCAGCATCGACTGTATGTCCGATGCAATTAAGGCCTCCTTTCGCTAATGACACACAAACGCGTGTTTATAAATGTGGTATTTTGTGAGCACTTGTACTTTGTTAGGTCTGTATGTATGTGTTTGGCCTCAATTGCCTGAAGCCGACCAACCGATAGGGCATTAAATGAAAAAAGCTAACGGAGTCTTAAGGACTAAACTCCAATGTAATGGGAAAACCAAATATAAATAGCCCTTCCATTTGCAAGACTGACCGACCGTAAGAATTAAGACCGAAATTATTGACAAAAACTTATGGCATAATCGATGAGAGGATAGAGAAAGACATAAAAGAGTTTCATCTTTTGCTAAACTCTGTTGTTTTTGGGAACTGCTATGAGAGCAAAAAACGGTTGGGTTTGGCATTTCATACCATTCCATATAATATATTACAAATACAGTATTATTAAAAGCACAGACAATGCTTGGATTCAATATATTGAAAGTAAATGAGATATCAATTGAATTACGACAACAACTAATAAATTATAAACAGAAAAATTGCATTTATTTGGACAGACATTACAGACATTGGCAGACAAAAGGTCAACGAAAACAACGACAAAAATTGAATGAAAAGCTAATGAAAAGAGAAGAAGATATTAGATATCAAATCAAATGAGGCGAAAGAGACGAAGACAGAGAGGAATGGCAAACAAGACCTGAATGTAGACAATTGTTGTCAGTTTTTGAGTGAAGAAATCGCTTTCAAAATTCATATCTTGCGTGCATTTGAAGCGAAATCAGTTTTTCACGTGAAATACAAACTCAAACTTTGTTTTAGTGAATCAAAAGTTTGTTTTTCGTCTTCGCTCTCTTGAAACCAATGGTTTTCATTCGATACGAGGCTTTCATCAATCAAAAGATAGCACTGTATATAAAAGTGTATATCAAAGTGAAACGTGTTTTTGGCACCGACTGAACGGATATTCTCATTTCATGCGTACCAATACTGGTATATATGCAATGAAACGCAAACATCTAATACCAGAGCCCAGCGCACAGACCAGTGCTATGCAAAACTAATACATGGATATGGATGGAAGTCCCAAATGCCCCGTCCTTTACATACGGGAAATAAATGTCTTTGAGTTATGAAAGTGTATTTTTACTGACTTTGCCCTTCAGTGCAGTAAAAAAATAACCAAAATTTATAAATACTTTTCGATTTTGTATATAATTCTAGAATAAAATGAATAAATGTAATGGAAATACAGTTACAGTTGTGGAGAATAGCAGAGAATACAGGGGTATAAAACATTAAAATCAAAATGATAATAAGAGTTGTTGTCAAAAGCATATGCATTAGATTTGATGCCAATTCTGTCATAACTGAAACCGATATAAATATGTAAATCAATGGCATATATATTACTGTTATATATAATCACAATAAAAAGTGGGCCGAAAATAGAGTAACATTTGTTGTACACAACTATTGCTGCCATAGTTTAGGAGTCGCTCGAGTTTTAGCATTGCCTTCACTAACATAAATACAGTTGATATCAGGGGTATTGCAATCACGTTATACACCCCTTGGGATCAATGATCGAATCCTATTCTAAGAGAGAATGGGAGAGAGGGGAGAGAGAGAGAGAGAGAGAGAGGGAGAGAGAGAGAGAGAGAGAGAGAGAGCAATGAATTCATTGAGTTTTCAATTGGAGATATTGTTAGTCCTACTAATCAATCAAATGCCTTAAGAATGCAATTTCGGGTCAATTTTGTATCAATAGTTTAGCGCCAATTATTTATATAAGATTTAGAGACAAAACAGTAATTATAATAAGCTATGAATGAATAAAAGCCAATAAAATATTTAAAGATTACTTCCTTTTTAAGTATACAGTAGTGGATGAAAACCGGAAAATTAATTCAAAAGAATGCAATTTAAAAATTCTTGTCATCTATTGAGTGCATAATCATATAAAGTATAGTTAAGTCTCTCATCCATTATCAGTCGTTTAGGTCTCCCCTCACATAACAAAATAATTAATAGCAATCATTTTTATCGAAGGGATTCGTATTTTCTATAAATTCGTTCAATAATTAGACACTAATTTATAAGTTTTTCCTTTGAAAATCTGATCAAACGTTTGGTATATTTATTATATTTGTTATGGCATTGAATTTTGAGTTTGTTTTCATAGTTAGTGCCGAACATTCAATACGTGCAGTCAATAAGATTGCTATCTATGGTATGGTTTGCAGTGAACAGTCATTTAGTTTAATGGATAACTCCATAAATAATATTCCCGAAGAAGAAGACATTCAATGAAATCATGCAATTATTGAACAAAAACGTATGCCTTTCGGAGTCAACACTACCGGCCACTTATAATACAGATATCATTTGCACAGTTATTGAATTTGAAGTCATATACCCTCACAGCAAAGGATGACTGACTTTGACTTTGTGTTACATTATTATACGAAAACATGTCATACAAATACCCAGAGCCTATGCACTACAATAAGGCTTATAATGTTTTTTTTTTTTTGTGATCCAATGCTAACTCAATGCGTGAGTCGTGTCTATCATATCATGAATGCGTGTTTTCATTCAATTAGACGTCTCTGAAAAAGTAAGTTTAGAAGCGCTATCACTGCAGCAAAAAATATAAGGCCAACACCAGAGCACTGACTGTCTGTACAAACAAACAAAATTACAGTAAATTTCATCCAAACATTAGGACAAGTCATTGAACACATTCACTCAATTCAGATGCAATTCAAATGCAAATTTTGATATCAAATTCAATTCATGTTTAGTCACCGATTCCTATGTGAGTCAGTCATTGATTTGGAGCTATTCTATGGTATGATTTACCCTTTCCTACAGTAATTCAATAGATATTCATTCGCTCCAATAGTCCCTAAATATGAAGAATTAGTTTTGCAATTTTTATTGAAAAATTCACTTTTTTATGACTGTGTTCTGCATACCGGACCTCAACAGAAGCCCAGACATCACTTTCATTGCTGTTCAATGATTAACTGATTGATGGCATCGTATGCATAATATATGAACAGTACATAACTTATATGAGTTGAGATGTTTTGGATTTTTGTTTAATGTTTTATATAATATGAACTCATTTCTGACATAAAAAAGTAGACATTAAGTTAAGGCAAACACATCTCTATTTATAATATATCGGATGTATTGCACCAAAAGTCATACAAATATTTGATGAATAAGTTTTAAAAATTGATATTATATTTAGAGTCAAAACATTACAGAACTTTATATACGGTTTATATATAGAGATAAAGCTAAAAGTGGTATAACTTTGTGTTTATGGCAATACATGCAAACGCTTTGCGAAAAGCAAACGCTTTTTAAATATTAAAACATTAAAACGGATGTAATGAAAAAGTTCAGTGCACTCATAAATCGTACAATTCTTGCCAATCGATGCCAATTGCGAGACTTATGTAGGAATTCATACCAAACCTTATTGTCAACACCGGCTCACAAGTCAATCATTACTAAACCCTATAAATATATGTGATTATAAGACCCTTAATATTCAATATGATATGTATTATAAACGTTAAAAATATGCATTTATATGTATTTATAAAATTTTTATTTTAGCCGAAAATATACATCATATTCACTTCATATATGCTTTCATAAGCATTTCATTGAAAATTATTGTTAAAAATTAGTGAAATATAAGCAAATTTATATAAATAATATTTGAAAATTTCATTAGAAACCAATGTATATCGTAATTGGTTTGCAGTAAATAACATATGATATTATTCACTATAAATCTAATTCATCGATATTTCATTCATTTTATTATTTAAAAAACTTTAATTTTTTTTCAAACAAAAAATTATATTTCTTCAAATTTTTTATAAATTTTTTCAAAAAAATTATTTTTTTTCCCTAAAAACGATAAAAACACCAAAAATATGTACATTATATGTATTTATATGCATTTTTGACTGAAATATGTATTTATGTCCGAAATATGTATTTATATTTTTGTTATGCATTTATAAACTCTGCCAAAATAACCCTTCTTCTATGATCTTCAATCCATTTCTTGATATCTCTAACCGCTGAAGATATGTATTTATGTGATTTTATAGGGTATATTCATTAATTACACAATTATATCAATATTTACAGTATATCAGAAGAGTTCGACATAGGCTGAGACCAGATTCATGGGTGTCTAAGCCTAAGCTCTGCCACAAGATATTGTCTGAGTTTGAAATTACAAGAAAACACTCAAATCATAACTTTATGTATTGGTCAAAACCAAATACCCCTGTCTAACTTGTTTGACTTATCATGGCAAATTTCTGTCGTCTGACAACAATGAGAATATTCTGTGTTATAAGTGTTGATATAAATCATTAAACGAGACTAAAAAGTATAATAAAATGACTTTCATTATTATGTCATATGTTTTAAAACATGATTTTTATTTATAACCTGAAAAATATTCCCCTTTCATCTTAGGGTGGAATTAGGCATTTTTTGACTTAGATTCGGGTATTATTTAATGTATTTTCAAATGAAAAATAAATAAATTCTGAAATCCTGATAACTCTATAATACAATGGTTTGAATGATATATTTCTATCAATTTTTAGGCACAGATTTGTTCTTAAAAAATCGATTCATTCAGTCATCGAAATTGATATCAAAGAGTTGTTTGTCATTTACATCAAATGCATTCAAATTGAATTTATTTCAACAATTCATTCAAATAACAAATATCTTCTCAATTGTATTAATTGTCGATCTATTTGTTAATCTATTATAAGCTCTAATATATACCGAATGGCCTTTTGTGCGGAAGTATTGTTACTGTCCGTCCATTTACTGTATATTAACCATATCTCCTCATCCGGTCTTTTACTATATTTTGCATTATTTTATAATATTTTAAAAACATTTTTCAACAAAAATTTATTTTTCTTAAAATTTCATTTCATTTAGTATTAAATATTTAAAAATATAAATACATTAAAACATAGTTTTTGTAATGAATTTTCACATAATTTTGAAAAGTTAAAAAATCATAATAAAAACGAATGTAATTTGATTTTATGTATTATAAAGAAATACTTTCCTCACAATTGAATAAATATTGAATGTATTTGTAATATAAATGAAGTTTTATTACTATTAATAATATTATTTAATTATTAATGAATGCCTAAAACAAATACTGGCCCCGGATTTGTCGATTTGTCACTCTCTCACTAAAAATTAAGTTTTTGTGTAAATTTTTTTTAAGTTATGATTATTTCAATGAAATTATAACTAATAATAACTTTTAGATCCGATTCTTTGTGTCATTTATTTGAAAACTACTCCCAAAAAAATGTTTTTTCCTGTCTTTGAATAATGAATAACAAAACGAAACGACTTTTTGTTTCTTTATATAAAAATGAATTTAAATGTTATTAAAAGATCAAAAATTATGTGAAAATATAAAGTTGTGGTCAATTTGTGGTTAATTTGTGATCAATTTGTGGTCAATTTATTGGCAATGATTTTGTTAATCGTTTTGTTGTATTCGTTGACATATATAGTGTTATCTCAAGACAGTTACCATTATTTTGTCGAAATATCATTATCTCAGGGAATAATCAGAGGATTAACACTAAAGACAGCATTAAATAGGGATTCGTTTGCTTTTATGGGCATTCCTTATGCAACCCCTCCTTCAGATCGGCTGAGATTTAAAGTAATTTCACAATTGATTCGAGACTTCATAAGTGATGATAATTTATTATACAATTAGCCTCCAGTTCCACACCCGGGTTGGAGTAGTGTATTAGACGCCACAAACTTTCGGTCTTTGTGTCCACAACTCGACTCAAGAGGCAATCATTTGGGAACAGAGGACTGTCTGTTCATAAATGTTTTTACACCCGGGTATAGAGTGAGTGCAATAATAAAGTTTGAGATATAATCAAAATATCAAATATTTTTGTAATCATTTGACAAAATTTGGTCATAAAGTGATTAGTATTAATGAAACAAAATTTGGTTACATTTTGAACACCAGAGACAACAGACAACAGATGCCCGAAGAACTCAATTTCCTGTAATGGTTTATATTCAGGGTTAGATTAGGAGATGTTTTGTCATTATTGACAATTAGTTAATACAGGTTTAATACTATAAATCACATTCAGGGGAATCGTTTGAAAACGGTGACAGTGCTATGTATGGCGCAGAATATCTTCTGGACAAAGATGTAGTGGTCGTGACATTCAACTATCGCATCGGAATATTAGGTATGCATTCATTCAGTCGTATATTATTTGACATTAATTGTCAAAATCAAAGGATTTTTAAGCACTGAAGACGAAAGTGCTTCAGGAAATTGGGGTCTTTATGACCAAAAACTGGCACTGGAATGGATTCGCAATAATATCGCTGCCTTTAATGGCGATCCCAATTCAGTGACAATCTTTGGACAGGGATCAGGTGCTGCTTCGGTCATATATCTAATGATATCTCCTTTAACTCAAGGTTTATAACATTAATTCAATCATTAATTCATTTAAAGTTATTTTTATTTTTATTCAAAGGTTTATTCCATAAAGCAATAGCACAGTCAGGTTCAGCACTGTGTGATTGGGCACTGGTATATAAGTGTAGTTAATATTAAAAATAAAAATAAATTTAATGTCATCTAAAGGAGAGATCTCCACTTGGGATGGCCAGGGAGGTGGCGGAGAGGGTGGGTTGTCCCACTTCCAGGAATATTGATTTAGTTAATTGTTTACGAAAAACACACTTCAGTTTGCTATTGAGTGCTCAGTCATCAGGAAAGGTATGTTTTGATTAGTTATAAAATATATTTATAGGTTTTAGTTTTGACCAAACATTAGATTTTTGGAGAATTTCCTCAAAGATTGGCACCAGTAGTAGAGAGGACGGGCACTAACAGGTTGATACCAGACGAACCTCAAGTGTTGATAAGTTCGGGAAAGTACCAAAAAATCCCATTAATGATGGGTCAGAACAAAGACGAAACCTCTTATTTCTACCCGAGTTTGTCATCCATTCATTTGAATTGAAATCAGATTTTATTTTAAATCTTAATCTTCTAAACAGTTTTGGTCAACAATAAGGACTTGACATCAGATCCGATAGCACTCGAAAAGGAAGTTTTGCCTCAATTTTTGGAGGCGTCGACACGTTTCAGGGGCTCAAAGCAAAAGGAAATAATGCAAACAATTTTGTTTAAATACTTCAATAGAGTTAATCTAATGAACATTTCGGACATCAGCTATCGATTCATTAATGTGAGCATTCATTAAGGGTTAAGGGGTTAAGGGGTTGTAGTTTTGCACAATACTCACTGAATGCCTGTTTTCATGCATCACAGATGAGTTCCGATGCTCTTTACACGGCATGTATTGACCAAACCCTCAAGTTCTATATCGAGCACTCGGTCGACACTCCGGTGTATATGTATTTATTTGCATATAAGGGGCGAAACAGTTTAGTGAACATATTGTTAGACAACACCCACACCCTGTTTGACACAGGTGTTTGTCACGGCGATGAACTGTTCTACTTGTTTGACCTAAAGATCACTTCTCAACAGCAAACTCTTGAGAATAGGAAAGACATGCAAATTAGGGAACGAATGTTAACTCTTTGGACGGATTTTGCAAAATATGGGTAAATATTAAACATTGTTTAACATTGAAATTACAACAAATGATTGCTTTCATTACATATTATATGTTTGAAAACATATTTTTCAGTACAATATGTAATGAATGTTTTATTACATGATTTGATAGACATATAAAGCAATCGTTTGTTATAACAAACTTTTAATTTTGAATCATTTATTAATGCAAATATTGGTCAGACATTCCCCGCAACACATCAACTATGAGTTCCCGCGTTGGCTACCATTTGATGGCCAACGACTCAGTTATTATCGGATTGACAACGATTTAAGGCCTGAAAGGGCTTACCGTCAATCGGAAGCACACTTTTGGACACAACATCTTCCGAGTCTTTATGGAGGATCACCTTTAGTTCAACCCCTTTCCAATAAAGGTCGACCATATGGCACCCTGACCTGGGCAATGGTTGGCCTCTCATTGTCTCTACTTTTGTTAATTGCTATACTTTTGGCACTTCTTTATTACCAAAAAAGAAATCAAAGTTTTAGAGCCCAACCAACTGAAGGTTCAGCCATTTCTTCGACCGGTTCCTCATTTTTGTACTGAATTTTTTTGAATAAAATATATATTTATTTTGTTTTAATTTTTATATTTTATTAAAGATTTTAAAATAATTGAAAATTTATTGATATATTGAATCAAATCATAATTGAAATGAATTTTTAATCGAAACTAATTTTCGAAAAATTAATTCATTTCTTAATATTTGAAAAAATTGAGCCAAAAATTGGAAAAAAAAGTTTGTTTTCAATTTTCATAGAGAATATTCCGTTGAAATTCCGGTTCAATCGTTTCACTCAATTTGGATGCGTATAAATCCAAGCGTTGGTTCATCTGAAGGAAAGGGAGTTTAGAATATGTCATAAAGTAATAATTCAAAGAAAGATAACCTTAAAGCCCCAGTGATCCTGAACCTGACGACATAGATTCAGGTCCATTTCAGCAATCAAAAGGCCATCATTTAATCTCGAGAGGCCTGGAGTCCTGGAGCCATCGGGTGCGGCGATATAACTGGAGCCATAAAAATGACCAAAATCTTTATGCGCTGGCATTCCGTCACCGGAAGTGAATTCGTTTGGAAATGATTCCTAAAATCAAACATAACTTTCTTATAGGGTTTTATCATAATTGATAGGTTGAGGTTGAGGTACAGTTCCAACTCTATTGATAGCACAGGTATAGTAATGATTAGCGACGGCAGCAGTTCTGGCTTCTATGGGCCAAAGGGGTTCACTCAGTTGGCCAACAGTTGCCGAGGGGTTGAACACAATTTCCGCTCCGTTGATGCCATACATGAGCCAATTGAGTGGGAAGTGTCGACCATAACAGATGTTTACACCAATTTTGCCGAATTTGGTCTCGAAGACGGGATGTCCTAAAGTGCTCTCCATATAATAGGTTGACTTCAATGTGAGAAACCATTCGTTAAGTTATAAATAACATTGAATTCAATCATTATTTGTAAACCTCATTGAAGTCACCGACGCGTGGGATGTGATTCTTACGGCTTTTGCCGATAACTCGTCCGGTGTTTGATATAACCACTGCTGTATTCCAGAGGACGTCTCCATTGCTTTCGTCTCTTTCAAGAATCGGAGACACAATAACCATATCATAATTTTTGGCGATCTTTTGGATTGAAATAAATATTACAAATACTTGTAAAATCGATTTTAATGTTAGGACTTGTAGTCTATGAGATATTAACCTCTTGTAGGAAAGTAGTGGTCGGACCTGTTTCGGCACTTTCTGCCAACTCAGTCCACGGAAGCCTTTCTCGGGTGCAAAAGGCAAACGGCATGGCTATGGATATCAAGAATATTACGTTAAATGAAACAATTCATTGAAATAAGTCTCGTCTCACTCCAGGCCTCCTGAAAACAGATCACATTAACCCCTGTAAGGGCGGCGGCGCTTATTATGTCGGCTATTCTTCGATGAATTGCATTCCTTTGGTCAGCCACAGGAGCACTGGTAGGCAAAACGATTTTATTCTGGATGATACCGACTCTAACAATCCTTGGTTGTCTCAGTTGTTCTCTCTGTGCGTCGAATACATAGCCTTTGATTTCAAAGTTTTTGTTTTTTGCGATTTCTAGCGCTTTGTCAGAGATTTTGATCTCACTTTTGGATATGAAATGTGAATCAAGTATTAAATGTTAGAAGAAATGAATTTTATATTAAAAAACAATTTAATTCTTACGACAAATCCTTTCCAAATAAAATCCGTTTAACTTCTTTGAGCTCATCCTTCGGTAGATTCCTGTCAAGAGATTCTTCGACACTGAAAAATTCTGAAGACTTTTCTGCCATTTTTAACGAATATTTTTCAAAGTTTTTGTAATTTATGAGATTTTTATATGTTTTTATGATATGAAACTTATTTCAAATTCAAGGCTTTATATTATATTTCATTCACACATATAATAAAACCCAAGGATTGAGAGATGACTTAAATTGCAATAAAAACTTGTGTTTATTTCAATAAATCAAACGAAATGATAAAATAAAACATTAAACACTGAAACGAATTATGAAATTTAGATCAAAAAACATATGAATCGCTGAATCATATTATTATACAAAATATTTATTATACATAATATTGTTTAATAATAATAATAATATTTATATAAATTAATGTAAATATAATTCCTTATAATAAATGATATTATTTTTCAATCGATTGAACTTTAATTTATGTCAACTTCTTTGAGATCAATGTTTGAGAATGTAATCAATATCTTAAAAGCAAATAATTGTTGTTTACAATAAAATTGAGATTTGATTCAACAGAATATTCAATATATTCTTGAATTCATTAATCAATAGTCTATTGAAGAGCCCTTTAATGCCATGAGAGCGCAGTCGCAGACATTTAAACCCAATTCAAACGTTTGTAAACATTTGGTTTGTGTCACACATTGTCTGCTGAAGAATATCTCAAGAATGAGATGGCATTGAAATTGATATTATTTTATAAATTGATTGAAAATTGTGTTTAAATTGACGTTAAAATTGATGTCAAATTTAATGAAATCATTACTTAATCGCCAACTCTTTGGCCATAACTTTGCAAACAGACAAATGTTGTCTTCAGTCATACAAAGCCATCCATTCGTCTGCAATCACATGAAGACATTCAACTCGTCCATCAATTACATGGACATCGACTCAATTGACTTCAAATTGTAATAAAACTCTTTGTCTTTCCATTGACTTATTGTTCAATTGTTCCCACAGTTTATTGATTGGTTATAACGACGGAAGTGTTGACATCAATGAGATCATAGACCAAAATGTGGGACAATTGAACCCTTTGTTCCACAAGAGGTTTGATTCGGCTGTCAATCGATGTCAATGGTATTCAATGGATTCGGGAATGTTTTCGGTGACCGACAGTCAGACCGTCACTATTACAGACACGAACACAATGGCACCGATAGATAGGTATCGGTTCCCGAATTGCAAACTCTATTGGAGTGATTGGAGTCCAAACTCAGCCAACTATATAGCTGTTGGCTGTTCTTCATCTGCCATAAGGATAATTGACATCAGAAGTGGTAGTTCTTTACAACACATAACATGTAACTCAATGACCCGTTCCCTCAACCATCACATGACTCGTATTGTTTGGTCACCCCTGGACTCCGAGTGTCTCATTGCTGGCGACTCTTCAGGTTATTTACACATATATGACATCCGTCGCCCGAATCAAAGTATTCGAGTGGTTGGAAGTGATTATACCTCTTGTGAACCAATAACTTGTTTGCAATTCACAAAAGACAAGATGTCTGTCCTCTCAGCGCACGGCCTCTCAAATAAATTAAATTTATGGACATTCAAGAGATCGGATCTAATCAACTCTGACATCAACTTCGACTGTCCTCTAATCAGAAGCAAACAAAGCAAACGAAACTTAAATGACTCTTATCTCAGATGTCAAGTGTTCGCCACCGATGACTATGTCTTCACTCCCACCGAACAAAAACAATTGGCCAAAGATGTCATTGCTTATGACATAAGGAATGGTATGAAAAGGCATTCCCTCTGCACCTCAAGAGTGGGTACGTTTGACAGCTCTGGACCAAACTGTGTGACAGGCATTCCAGTGACAGACGCTGTCATCTTCAGCGGTGGACACAAAAGACTTTGTGTTTGGTCACCACAAATAGAGTCAGAAGAAGACAAAAAGCGATTAAATAAATACTATTTCGACGAATGGAGTGATAATGAATGAGTGGTCGAACGAGTCGTTGAACGAGTCGTTGATTGAGTTTATGTTAAATTAATTATATTTTTATTGAATAAATGAATATTTTGTAAACATTTTAAGTATTGTTTAAATATCTGAATGACTACTAATCGGAGGCAAACTCTGGTCGACCTCTGCTTTTGGTTCGTCTTCACTCATTAGAGCTAATTCTTCTGAATAATAATAAGGGGTATTTAAGTAGGTTTTCAGCATTTGAGGTAAAGGCAGCTCTTCTATCAGATCCCGGCGCACGTGCTTTAAGATAATGAACCTATGATTGAATTTTAGATGAAATTTAGTATTAAATAAATGTTTGAAACAATGAAAACAATTGATTACTTACCGACAAATGTGTTGAAGGGATTGTATTTGTTTGAATCGGGAGACGGGATGTAAAAGTTGAACCCGCATTGGGCCCATCACTGGTCTTCGGTGCAGAAAAAATAGAAACCGACCACTTCTGGAGTGCTGAACAGCGTTCTCAATGAAGTCCACTATTGTATTGCTTCTGAACTTCTGAAGACTTCCGAAACTAAAGTTTCCTATAATTGAAGTCAATATCAAATTCAAAGCAAATGAACGGAATGTATGTCTTATACAAACCCTGGTCATGTTCTATGCGAACATGTCGTACCAAACCATCCAATTTGAAGGTCAAACTGAAGATGTAGTGCTCGTCAGAACTGTCCCTAACGATGAATGAACCGCACGGTTCGGACGACAATAACTTTTCTGCCATTTCCCCACTGATTGGCCCCCAATACCAACCGCACTGTCCGTATGAAACAAATTTAATATCAATTTAATAATACATTTATATAAAGGACTGACATCTTTAACGCGTTCAATACTGGCCGCGTAGTCCAAGAACTTCTGGTGCTCTTCAGCGTCTCTATCGGATGATTGGTCTGTATTTTGTGACTCAATCTTACGGTTATTATTGTTCGGAAGTGGAGGTAAAGCCCTGTACGTGAATGGACTGGTGCTGTCATTCGCGCAATGATTACTTGCATTACAATCATCTGAGTCTTTGTTGTCGAATATCTCAGAATCGCATGAATTCCTATCAACCGAAGGAACAGGTGATCCAGACTTGCGTTTGTGGCGAAAAATACTCTCAATCGCGGACTTGATTTTCGATTTGGATTTCGATTTATTCAAACAATTTCTGTCTTCGGATTCAGTTGTGCTTCGCTTATGTCTTGCAGCGAAAAATGCATTCTTCAAACGTTTGCTTTGATTTTTACTGAATATATTCCTCACTTCTTCGAGTGTCATATGAATTGGTTCCGAATGAGAATACGTTTGACTCGAAGTTCTTTGTCTTAAATTCTTGTCAAATGGTTTTAAGTATATATTATTCGGATTTTTATCTTCGGTTTGAGTCAAGTGTTTATCACTAATTGTCTGACATTTATTCAAATTTAAAGTATTTTCTAAACTATTGTACGACTTGTTAACGGATTTACTTCTTTGATGACCAACAATAGGACGGGTGGAAGACGTTGGACAGTTTGTGTCATCGGAAGCGATGGACTGGTAGTGATGAGTGGCCTCAGAGTTGGAGCGCCGGCGAGAGATTTGGGTGAACGCAGACTCACTGTCGCTGTCGGTCAAGACATTTGCAGAACCATGAAATGAAAGGATGGGAAGAGTTGAACGAAAGGAGTTTGCAGTGGACTGACCATTGGGTGCAAAGAGAGGTCGGACTGCTTTGGGCTTTATTACTGTCGTATATTTAGACACTCTTTCACTACAAGAACTGGAATTCGTTTCTTCTTTAACTGAATTGTTGTCAATGTTTTCGTCTCTATTTGTGCAGAACTTCAACATAAGAGGTGAAGGACTAGATCTGTGGTCTTCGTCTGTTCGCTCATCGGTGGCGACCTTTGACTCATCGCTTGAGATATAGTATAAGTTGTGACCCATTTGTGAGTCTTCGGACACACTTAAAGGGGAACAACAGTTATAACAAATGAATTGATAGTTTCGGTCAATCATCAGGTGTTGAGTCGAGTCGTTGGGATGTGTTGTCGAAGCCATAGTCGACGTTGTCTTCATGTGGTCTATGCTATGATTGTCACCCAATTGGTCCATATCTTCAGGCATTTCTGCGTACAAGACATTGCATTCTTCCGATCGCTCTCTTCTGTCCATAACAACACTTTCATCGATATTTTGTGCCATTCTTTGGACGGAAGAGTCGATGGCATAGAAAGGTCCGGAAGCGAAGAACTGAGTGGACAGGTCTTCGTCTGGACATAGTTTGCATCCATTTTCACCATTAGTTTTATTGCCAATATTTTCCAACTCTTCTTCACTCAAAACCCTGTCATTCATGTCCTGGAAGTCGTCCACAAATGTCTTCATATTTGCATCAAACACTTCTTCGTTGCTATCAATCATTTCCTCGTTTTTGGTCTTATTTTCCGTTTTATGTTTGACTAAATTGTTATCCATTTTTGTTGACCAAAAAGTCAATCAAAACAACAAATATTGTAATAATTGAGAAATGATTTCATTTATTGAAAAGCAATTCAAATAAATAATAACAAATGACTTAATTGTAAACATTTGCCAAAAAAGCACTAAAACTAAAGCCAAACGTGTTTTGAGTCTATTGTTGTATCGATTGTGAACTCGAGTCGAGTCTCGAGTCATAACATTAGTGACACTTCACTGCCTGTGAGACGTGTAGTGCCTGTAATGCCATCCCTTGTCCTCATTCAAAACCATTACATCTTTCAATCATTTCCTAATGAAAGAAAACTTTACAAAAAAAGTCAAAAAGCAATCATTCAGTACATAAGGAAAGGCAGAGGGAGTGGACTGTCCGGTGGTGAAGGAGTTTATACCCGGAGTAGGTCTACAACTAATTTGATTACTTCTCTAAATGTTTGCATTGTTTGCATTGCTTTCAATTGAACTTAAGATAACAATCATTTGTTTCACTCATTTTCAGTCTTTTTGTCTATAAATGACAACAAGTTTTCAATTATAAAATGAATATAAAATGAGTTTTAATAATGATATCAAATTATGAGACAATGTCGTCCTTATTGACCAAGTCTTCATTGCCATCCTTTCCCTTCGTGTGCTTTAAACCAATTATTGATTAATTGAAATAAAATCGTTGAGTAGTTTGAGGACAGTTAGCATTGGTTAGGAATTGAAGGACTGGTAGAGAAGTCATGAAAAGACATTTTGATTATAAAACAATTTATTAAAAATGATTTGATTTTTAAAAATCAATAAAATCTATAAACAATGAAATGTTGTGTTATTTATAGATATTTTACAAAATAGTTTTCTTTTAGTGGACAGTCATTTATGACGATTGAGGGGTCAAATGAGTGGTCAATCGGGGGATTCAATGCTAACATGAGGTACTGTAAACTTCTTGGGCTGTCGTGTGATTACTGTCTTTGAATGAGATATTGGATTTGATATATGATTGTGGCCTTCGGTTGTGTTGAGGGCTGGGATGTTGTGATTGAAGTGCAAATTATAACTTATATTCCCGTAAACCCTAAGACAGGGACACATAGACAGTAGGAATGAACAAAAGTCTTTTCTCATTCCAAACCACCCTTTGAGGAGAAGAACAAAACAAACCATAAATGAGTTGAAAATCAAATGCAAAAAACAGATCAAAACTCACATAAATTTCCGCCTTTTGTGCCGAATGAGAGACACAGAAGAATAGCAAATGTGAAGTACAGTGGAATACATGTGGAAAAGTAGTCCATATGTGAAGGGTTGGGAGAGTTGGCTGAGTCTAACTTATTGGACAGAAGGACCAGAAATACCAAAAGTGGTAACACTATCAATGAGTATGAAATGGCTGAATGAAGGCTCGCCCGGCGCTGTTCGGCCCCTACTTCTGGTGTTCGCAATAGAATGGCAGCGAAGATGAGAGCGTAGAGGACACCGATTATGGCCAGACACAGCAGTATCCAAAGGGGCACTAATACCAAAACCCAGGACCAGGTGATGAACTTATCCATACGAAGAGCAATGAAAATGAATTGTAAAATATTGACCGAACAGAACAACTCCATCTCAAAGGCCCTGTCGTTCTTGAGGGACCAAATGCACACAGCTATGGACAACAGGGATATGAATATAAGGGGTATAAACGCTAATATCCAATAATGTCGACCCGATTGCAGTTTATCACAAACTAATAACTCAAACATTAATAGCAATAACTGAAGGGAAAGACTGATTAACATTGACTTGAAGTGGATGTAAGAGCTGTCGGACAGCCTGTAGTCGGGATTCCGCACCCAAACCACTGTCCCTATGAGTGCGCCCACAATCACAAGACATTTCCAGAACCAAAGGGGTGTGAAAACAACCCAATAAGAGATGGTTATTGTGTTGTCGAGACGTAAGGCGAAGACAATTGAGAACAATAGCAGACATGAATAGACTGTGAATTTGCTGTCAATTCAAACAAATTCATTAATCAAATAAATTTCAAACTCTTTTTACAAACAGACCTTGAGTTAAAATCTTGGAATAATCGCTGAAAATTCATAACAATTTTATTATTATAATTATATTATTTATTACAATAACTTAATTAAATTAAACACAGTTTTAATTAATATTATTTTCTTTTGCCATTACTTTTGCATTGATTTTGAGTTCATTTCATAAATACATTCAAAATATAATATAATTTCTCTTTAGATATAAAATTAATAATAAATTTATTTAATAATAGCAATAATTAACGAAAATATTAAACAAAACTTTTATACAAAAAATCAAAACTCATTTTTGACAAAAAGCAAAACATTTTTAACATTTAAAACATTTTTTGATAACAAATATAAACATTGACTCAAAGTGTGATCGCATTAGAGTTGAGACGATTGTTGTCATCATTGAAGGCATTGAAGAATCAAATGTTATTTCAATTGAAAACTCATTGAAAATCACATCAATTCATGTGATTATAATAACGACAACAAAAATATTATTGTTTAATATTGTTATTATTGACGAGAAATCAAATCAATTGATATTTAGATGAAATGCTCTCAAACTCAAAGCTCGAGTCCATTGGCAAACACTAGTCTAATGGTAAGGTGAGCACAGTATGAAAAGGTGGACCCCTTTCTAGTGGCGGCGCTCTTAAACTCAGGTGAAAAACAAGTAAAAAAAGTCTGTATTGTATTGAATGCAATGAGTGATTGACAGCAAAAGCAATGCAAATGTGAGTGAACGCAATGTTTCGTAAACTTCGTTAACGTTTCTATAGTTTTGCTATTAATTTGTTTTCAATTAAAAACATTTGTTATAATTGAATGAATGAACGAATGCTTCAATGCTTTCATCGATGGCTTAATTAATATTTATTACCATTTGATTCCACGTGTCTTAAAGTATGTCCAAAGAGTGTGTCTTAACCTCTCTTTGCCTCTAATTTGTTGAACAATAAGTCATTTGTTGTTGAAATCAATTTATTTCTAATCAAAAGACCATTAAATAAATATAAGACAAAGTTTTGTCTTCAGTCAAAGCGATGGCAAAGAGTCTATTCGTGACATATTTTCTATGGCTATTCTTCGGCGCCTTTGGTTTACATCACTTTTATCTCAATCGAGACATCCATTGCTTCTTAATGTGGATGACTTTCGGCGGATATTTCGGTTGTGGTTGGATTCGGGACTTCTGGAGGATTCCTGAATATGTGAAGGATGTGAACAATGATCCGGAATATATCCAACGGTTGGCACAACTCATGCGAAAAGAGTCGAAGCCATCGACGGGTTATGTCAGACATTCGGCAACTATTATCATAGCAGACATTTTGGGGTATTTGGCGGTCAGTGCAATACCGGTGGAACTGTTCCCTAAAGACAGTGCAATACTGTCAGCTCTGTGGGCACTGTCTGCCCCCCTGGCCGTTGCCATAGGTGTGACAGCTGTGGGCAATGTTGGCCGTCAGAAGGGATCCATTAGGTCCGCACTCATCGGCTCATACCTGACATCTCCGCTCTATTTCTTCAGTTCTAACGTTGTTTTTTGGACGTCATTGTCTTCCAACTACTTCTTCAACACGTATTCCAAACAATGGCGAAGAACTCCACCGAAGAGGAAGTCATTTTGCAAACGCCTATCAATTCTTTTGATCTGTTCCTTACTATACCTTTCACTCTGGAGTTCTTGGTTTTACTTCAACTGTTCCATTGTGGACAAGAATGACGAAGAGGTCAAATGCAGAGACGCGGCGAAGAACTTCTTGAAGAGTCCCGTTTGGAAGGAATGCACGAAAGTCTTCGAAGAACTCCAATTCTATATCAAAATCCATGGCTGGAGTGGTCTCTGGAGGGAAATCGTGGCCGCACTCGACCCCCAGGGAGAGACGAATGCCTTGAAAACGTTGAACCTGACCTCCAGTGCCACACAAGAAGAGATCACTTCCAGATATAGACAAATGTCTCGTCAATGGCATCCCGACAAACACAAAGACCCGGAACATAAAGCGAAAGCACAGGAAATGTTTATTGAGATACAAAACGCATACGAAATTCTGTCCGGAATTAAGAGACAAAGAATTAAAAACAGAAATACTTTCGAAACAAACGATTGATTTATAAATAAATTAAGTTTTTATTTCATGTGATAATAAAATCTCATATTTTTTACATTTTATTATTTATATAACAATTAATTGTATTTTTTTTAAAATAATGTTTCAATAAATCAGTGATTCTTTGCTATAAATAAAAATATTTTTACATATTTAAAAAAAACTAAATAAAAAACAAATAAATAATTGAAATATTTATGGGTTTTAAATGAAATGCTATTAAAATATTCGATTATTTTTGGTTTTGATTACAATTAAGAACTAATTGTTTGATAAACTCTGAGATTATGATAACAAATGCGTTAAAGTTTTGGTTTAATTTGAAAAATATTTAATCATATAATGTATTAATCACTAGAATCGTAATATTCGACACAAGAGTCACTTAAAGACAACTGACTGTTGCGGCCCAAAGACCAGCCCTCGCACTCATAGTCATCCTCTTTGGTGTCGATGCTCTCCGAAGACGGCGAACGAAATCGTTGTTCAATATATCGGCCATCGATTGAGTGGTCATTTGTGTGGTTGCACTCATTGGTGTCATTGGTGTCGTTGGCGTCGGTATAATCGGATGTGTTATCACATGAAATATCATTCAAAAAGTCGAAACAAGCCATCGCTTCCTCTTCTTCTTTGCCGAATCGGTAGTAAAACTCGCGTTTATTCACAATCGAAACACGAGTTTTAGGGGAAAAACTGATTACGACATCCTTTTCAGACAACATTCCTTTGGAGGAAACGATTAAACGATTAGTTTTCAAATGAATACAACTATTGAAGAAAAACCTCTTCTCTTATGTCTTCTGAAGCGATGTAAGGCATGTAAATGTTGTCGATTCAATTGGATCGCTTCAAAGTCCCTGATCTTCGTCTCGTCGAGTGATTGTAATTCAATTCTTTCATTTTCTTGTCGTTTGTTTTGCGAAACTCTGTTATAATAATAGTTTTGATTCCAGTTATTAATATTATTGCCATTAATTAAATCAAAGCAATCTTTGTTGTTATAGACATTGTGTTCGACCAAATCATTGGTCAAATCGTCTAAAGTCCTGAAATCAATCCATTTGTTGTCGATGTCCTCTTTTTTGCTGATTTTCATGTATTGCATAAATTGAGTGCTTCTGAAATAATCGATATAATGGTTATTATTATATAAAACATTCAGTTATGTCTCAAACCATCAAATCATTCAATCAATACATAAGCGTATAATAAAAACAAAAAAGACCTCTCTTTGAGGTTTGGGTCAGTTTTGGGACATTTAATGTCTTATTATTTGTTGCGATTTTGACTAAAATGTCAATTAATATAAATAGCGATCAAAACATTGATTGCATTGAAGTTCATTTGAAAGGCATTGAATGTAATGATAATATCGATTATAACTTACTTTTTAGACTTCAAATGTTTTCGGATTGCTTTCAGCATAAGTGAAGTCCTGTTTGTATTATGCGATCAAATGTCACAAATGTCACAAATTGTCACAAATTGTAACTAATGTCAAACCAGTGATGAATTGCTCCACAATTATAAGGCTTTTCATTCATTCATATTATAATTGAAATATCATTTCATTTGTTTTTACATAACATTTGTCACAAAAGACAAATAAATGTTGTTTTTTGTCACAGATTTTAAGCTAAAAAAATTATAAATAAAACAAATAAATACGAGTCAATGAAGTGTTAAAACAAATATATCTATTTTTGGTTATAATTAATTAAAAGATCATTATTTGAGCCAAAAATACATTGCATTTTTGTTGACGTTTTCAATACATTATATTTAAATGAAAATTATTTTTAATTAAAAGCAATTAATTTATAAAAATACTATTGAATAAAACCATTCATTACTCACTCATTTCAGTCATTAATTCAGCTCAAAATTAATTAATATTCAGTCATAAAAATGAGTTTAAAGTCAGTCATAAAATATGATTTAAAATAATCTCAAATTTAAATCAAAATTAAATGTAAATAAAGTTGAATTGAATTGAGTTTTAGTGAAACACAAAAACAAACGTTTAATCAATGAATAAGTTGTGCGCAGATAATGATCAGGTGATCAACTCATTCACAAACATCGTTACACTTTTGAAGGGGAGGATATGTAGAGGAATGGCGTATAAACAGAGCATGTGAAGGGAATGGGGGGAATGGGGGGAATGGGGGCTGATATGAGGTATTGGAAAGTAATGTTGTTTTATATAATAATCTAAATGTCAGTTGACTTTTAATGGCACCCAATTGTGTCGCTCCCAGTGTTGGGGTTAGGCATTAATCAGTATGAAGTATTGAAATGAGCAAGGTTAGTTATGATGAACAGTTAGGTTATGACATGCAGGGGGTCATTGAAGGGTGGTTTGGGTTGTGATGAATTCATGGTGAAATGACATGAAATGAAATGATAATTATTTTGAAATAATTTCATTCATTTTCTCTTACTTTCAATCAATTGATTTCACAATAATTTTATTGATTTAAAAATCAAATAAATATTTAAATATAATATCAAATAATGTGAGAAATATATAGAAAAACATTTAGAAATATTGCAAAAATTGAGAAATGTTTTCATAAACAAAATAAAACAATAAAACAATTGAACAAAAATGAGTATAACTTATAACTTATAGTTAATGACAATCAAAATGACAAACATTTGATGCAAAGGAATGTGACTTAAAATGAGATTCATTTAGAAATTGCTTTTGTTTTCATATAAAATGAATTTGAGATTCAATTCTGAAATGCATTTCAAAATTGCCTTCAATTCAATTGTTGTCCAAATGTTGACTAAAGTCTTGTATTCGTTATTGCAATTGGTTTCCAATAAATGACTCAAATCTACTGTCGGCGCAATTTCGCCGACGCTTTCATAACACTGAGAGGAAAGTTGTTTTCAGGACCTAATATACAGCCGGGAATTCGAAATATGGATATGTCTGAAGAGAGAGAGAATAAGACATTTGTTGAATGAAAATAACATTTGTATTGACATCACTATTGACTTACTGTCTGGCAATGCGAACACAGGTTGGGGTAAATCACAAAAATACTTGTGTTTTAGCGCCTCTTTCGCTGATATTCTTTCCTTTGGACTCAATTTAAGGCACGATTCTGTCAATTCTTGGGCCGAATCTATTGATGACAACTTTGGAAAAGCCTTTGTTAGGGTCTGTCCTCTGTATGAAACCATTTGTTCTGAAGAAAATTACAAATTATTTGTTGTTTAACATTAAAAGAATTTATACTTTTTTGAGTGAGAGTGGAGTCAAAGGCTTCCCAATAATGATGAGGAGGTGTACCCAAAATGCGCCAAATCTTATCCAATTGATCGAAAGGATCCCTAACCCCAGGAAAGGCTGGTCCTCCACATATCATTTCGATGAATATACAGCCGACACCCCTGTCCACACAGTTATCATTATAGCACACCATTAAATCATTAAATACTCAAACCATACCATATGTCAAGAGATGTCGAATAATTTCTTGAGCCCAATAAGACATCGGGAGGTCTATACCAAAGAGTGACCACTTCATGTGAATACGTGTGCGAAGGGATAGACTTAGCTCTGGCCAAACCTTTGGTTAAAGACATTAGATTTGAATAAAACAAACTGCGAATCAATACCAAAGTCCGCGAGTTTTAGTTCTCCGACTTCACTGATGAGAAGATTCTGTAATTATATATAAATATATCTCTATTCCAAAAGTGGTTCAATATTTCAATATTTACCTGAGGTTTTAAATCCCTGTGCAGTATCTGTCGTATATGACAGTAAGACAGTCCTCGAAACAGTTGAAACAGAAATAATTTAACATTTTTTGGGTTAAGGCCTCCCGGATGTCGTTCCATATATTGACTCAAATCTGTGTCCTTTTAATGAAAATAATCATTAAAATACAATTTGATTCAAATGTTCTCAAAACTGACGACATATTCAAAGACAAAAGTTAGAGAATCCTTGGTATGAATGATGTCGTGAAGGGTAACGATATTTGCGTGTTTTAAGCCCCTTAAAAGTGATGCCTCTCTGATGGCAGTGAAAGGCGTTCCCTCTTCTACTTGAAGTCTTATCTCTTTGAGTGCAACGACTTTATTGGTTAGACTTCAGACAAAATATTAAGACAAAGTCAATCAAATGGATGGAAATGATTGAATGGATGGCATACTTGCTGTAGCCCTTATAGACAGTCGCATACGACCCCTCTCCTAATTGATCCAACTTTACGTATGACTCCTTTTGTCCGAATGAAAGACCGTTTGACTATTTGGCGAAAAAAGTGTTAAATTTATGGAACAATTGATGAAAACTTACAGTGAAATCAATGGTTGAATATCTGACAGACTTTGATATAGGAACCGGAAATCCGGCAGAACTTAGAACTAAAATATCAGATTTTGGACGACTTCTGGTTCGCGAAAACAGTTGTTTTGATTGTAATGAACGCATAAAACTTGGTTTCGATTCAATGGATTCGTTTATATTGTCTTTATTTGTCATTTCATTGCATTTTAGTTTCATATTATTGTCGACGGAATTGATTGGCATTTGAATGGTCTGAACGACACTCGGTTTACATGATGTGGTCCGAAGGGGGGGCACAGGTGGGGCTTCGGGCGGACTGTTTCGCATTTGATTGACATTTTGTGATTTATTTGCTATAAATGAACACAAATTAATAATATTTTTCATCACTTAATAAACAATTTTAAACCATTTTTGTCTTCATTATCACTGAATATCTGCGAGAACTTCGAGTTCGAAGCAATGGTTTCATTACTCAGATAATTGCCATTCATTGATATTCGGGTGATTTCGACATTCTTTGGGAAAAGGTTTTATTAATACATTAATTGAATACAAATCCAAATATTACTCCATTTTCTCTTTGAAATTCTGGTAACTCTTCTCTTGAAAACGCTATCAAATGTAAAAACCATTAAATGTTTGCAAATAATTAATGACAAAAAACATACAAAACATTTCGAGTCTTAAACTCAATCTTTGCCTCAATTTTTGTAACTTTGAATAAGATTTTTGTTCGCATTTCTCGCTCTCTTTCAATGAAAAATACAAACCAATTGTTATTATAATTCATATAAATATTTATAAAAATAAAAACAATAATTAAATACTTGTATTCGTTGACCATTTGTTTAATAAAGACATTCAGATATTAATAAATATAATAACTTTTTAATGATATGTTTTGTCGTCAAAACGATTGCTTTTAATAAATATTTCAAAAATAATAATTCATTTTCACTATAAATACAATTGAAAACAATTTAAATATAAATAAAATCTGTTATTAATAATAATGAACACAAGAATTGAGTGAAATTTAAATAACAATATTTGTTAAAATTGATTGAAATATTGAATTGAAAATCAAAAACATATTAAATATCATTGAAAACGAGTATTAAATTAAATGAAATCATTATTTGTTTTGTAATTAACTATTAAATGATTGACACGTCTTTAATGCAGATAAGTCTGTCATAAATAGTGACCACATATTCCGTTACGCAATAGTGAGTCACTTCAAGACCCGTCACTTTGACTTTAGTGCTCTCTATGTGTGAACCGTTGACTCGACTGTCATATTATATGTGACACAACCACTACAATGAGAGCCAATCAGATTTCGTCACTTGTTTACAAACATTGATTGAGTGATGGCTTTGTTGTCATTTGGGTTTCATTGCCTTAATTGGCATTAATTGGCTTTAATTGCCATTCAATTAAGCCTTAATTCACAGACGAATCCATTGACTTGTGGTCTACTTCGACACATCCAGAGGCCGTCACTCTTGTGGTGAGTCAGAGACGAGACAACAGAAGACCGAAAGGGATAGCAAACTGTCTTTGTTTACGGTTTGTATGACTTTATGTCTCAAAACATTCATTGAATAAATATTCAGAAAATATCAAAAAATACTTTTATTTGTTAATCATTTGTAAAATTGTGTAAAAAACGCAAAACCTTTGAATTGATGTTAAGTATTGAGAGCAAAGACTTCATAATCAATGACATTGAAGTTATAGTCACCCATAAGGAGGGTATTGGAGGCGTTGTCGCCGTCGTAAGAGTGGGGAAGGTTGGTATAGGACTCGCAGTTGTTGTTGCAATTGCTGGCTATGGACAGGTCGGCACCGGCACCAAACACCGGCCCATACTCCGAGTGCTGAGCGATTGCAAACATTTTCTTAACGATGGAGAACTTCTTCGGAGGAATGTCTGAGTTATTGATTAATGTGAAGAGAAATGCATTCTCTGATGGCATGTATCGGCCCCTATTGGCACTGGTCTTAGCCCAGGCAACGTCACTGAACCCTCCGCAGAGGTTACCGTTTGAGCCCAATATGACCACAAATGTAGGGGAATGTCCGTCACAGTACTGATGGAATGCATCGGCACTATAGCCATGGGTCGAGGCTTTGTATATCAATTTCCACGTTTGCTTCGGTATTCCATACCATGAGTTGAGGATGGGTTGGAATTGCATTTTCTCACCTGTCAATAGGTGTGACCCCTGGAAGAGCTTCGATGAGGTCCTGGGCTGTACTCTCTTATCTTCAGAGTTTTGAAATTTGTTGGGAAGGGCAGCAAAACGATACCTTTCCAATGATAACTCGATGGGAACGGCACCCGTCGGCTCAACTTCTTCAGCAAATACTTGACTATCGATGAGAAGAATTCGGATGTGATTTATAACACCTGACAATTGCTGTCCATTTCATTGAAATCATTAACATTCAGACACTTCCAACAGAACCCATACCTGACATATACGAGCTCTCTCTTCTTCGGTCCAGTGATGGGTGGGCTGAGAAACCCCTGCCTTATGTTTGGCCCAATTGAGTGCAGCTCTAAAAACGTCTGACTCTTCTAAAGCCAACTATTGTTTAGTTAAAAATTCAAAATCAAATCAAAATTTATTCAAAATTATTCAAATATTTACGAAATCCGATGAAATCAAGTGAATCAACGCCTCCTTCGACAGGTTGAGGAAAGCCGGCCTTTAAGGGGGTATTCAATAAAATAAAACAATATATTTGAAGTGAAATGAAAAATGTTTTACGTTTTTATGCAATCGATTGCATTTTCGCCGACAAAAGTGGTGCAAATGTCAACGAATCCGTTCTTCCTCTCTATTCATCACATTATATTCAATGTCAACTCATTCATCAATTGGTGGCAAACCTGGTATTCGAGTCTCCAGTTTGATAGCAGTGGACAGGAATGTACAGGCGTTGTGAACAGAGATGGTATTCTTGATATGTTCTTCGCATGTCTGCACCAGTTCTTCAATACCCAACTCACCGGCGATGGCGAGAGTCTCGAAGACATTGTAATCTTGTAATACAATCTATAGATAACCAAAAGATTAACAAATGGTTTGAATTGCAAAACAATTGGCAATACTTTTCCGGTATAGACATAGAGGACGACATCCCGAACCACTTCAGCCTTCGCTTGTGGCCAACGAATAATACTTTGCATCAATTGGTCGTTGAATTAAAATCAACTCTCAGTCCAAATTGTGGTCATTGTCTTACCTGGAATTGGCCAACAGGTGAGGACTGCCCTGAGGGGCGGGCGATACTGTCGTCGCCGGCACTTTGCAAACTTCACCTCTTTTTACGTTTTGAAAACTGAAACAACTGTTGAATAAGACATGAATTGATATTCAATTGAAATCAGTGTCAAATCCAAGACAAACCGCGCTCTGAATATGATCTTATGGACATAGATAGGCATTTCCTCCCTTCCCACCAGAAACAACAGGTCTGTCGTCTCCCTGTCCTCCGATAGTTTGTGGAGGTCTTCGAGAAGTCGCGGAACGCCCGACAACTTGTCCGACAGGTTGTGATTGCCATAAGTGCGGCTCATCGTTGGTTATGCCCCTTATGTTTGGCACCCTTAGAGGCAAACGAATGTTGAGAGCAATTGATGACAAAATGATAACAAAATCAAATCAAAACCAAAGAAAACATTGAAATTAATTGAGATTTTGATTGCATTTAATGTGAACTTAAAGTGAATTTAAATTATATTAAATTTTATTAAAATAAATAAAAACAAAAAAATTGTAAAACTATTTGAATATTTGAAACAAGTTTTGTCTCACTTTGTCTCACATAATGGTTGGGATGTGTCTGAAGAGATGGCAATAGTGTTGATCCCAAAGCCATATCTCTATTGATTTGTTTGAATCAATAATGTATTGATTTTTTGTGGCATTCATTCCTCTCATGTCTTCAGTTGTGGTGCTCTATATGTGAGCCAATATTGGACTCATTGGTGGCAGAGATGGAGAAGACATTCAACTCATGAAGTGTTGAAAATGTTTGTTGAGATCAGAAATCATTCTTCAATTGCTTTAAACAATGATATCTTCTTCTCATATCATCTTCTCATCGATTCTTCAAATACTTCTTAACGACAAACACTTCATGTCTTTTGGTCTCAACCCTCACAACACGAGATCTGAAGAATAAATACAAAGCTTTTTATTCATTGATAATAATAATTGATTTTATGGTTCATTTGAGGTCAAAGACAATGTTCTTCTTCTCATGAATTTGTGGTTCATTTGTGAATATGATTTGCAATAACCGCTGAAGAGATAATAATTGGTTAATGAAGTGCTAAACCAATGGCCAAAGCGATCAAATGTGTGCCGATTGGCATCTCTTGTGATATGGACTCAATTGGTATGAAATCAATGAAAACATTTCTGATTTGGTTGTGGTTTTGGATAATCTTATGCACGGGTTATGCCATCAGTGATAAGCAGAGGTGCGAAGAGATAAGTATTCCTATGTGTAGGGGAATTGGGTATAACTACACTGTTATGCCCAATCAGTTCCATCACGACACTCAAGAAGAAGCTGGACTTGAAGGTGAGCCTCATTTGCATCCATTTCCTCCATTCCCTGCCATTCCCTGTCATGTATTTCTCGTAAATTACTTTTGATTTAAATATAGACTAAATTTGAGTGAAATTATGATTGAATGCTAACAACAGTTGGGGTGGGATTGGACTGAGAGGGGAGGACAGCATGAATGGGGGCTACAGTGATGTTGAGGGAAACTGGAGGTGAGAGCGACTGGTATGTAGTGAACATCAGTGGAAGTGGAGGAAAGTGACAGTTAGAGCACAGGGTCTATAGGCGAAAGTTTTTATAAACAATACTATATTTCAATCTATAAATCACTCGACAATTATCACTAAAAATATTTTTAGCGCATCTCCGATAACACCATTACTTATCGCCTGTGCTATAGATCTGTGACCAAGTCTTGTGGTTAAACATTACTACTATGGGAACAGTTATGTCGTGACCGAAACTCATATAGTATTTCAATGGCTATTATTAAACATTTTTTTGTCAGTCTTTGAGCACATCATTAGTCAATAAAACACTCTTTGACTCAACATTTGATGCATTTGTTTTGCATTATTTCTATTGCCTATAATTTGTTTGACATTCAATTGAATGCAAACAAACATTTGTTATTTAATTAATGTCATTGTCTATTGTTGTGTCCAATTGTGGTCCTCGACATCTGACAGAACACTTGGGATGGATTGGCCACTGCTTTTCAAAGCACAGGCAGTTGTTATTCACAAAGATGTACTGAACTATAGTTTGTGTGAATGGAAAAAAGTGGAGAATATATACAGAATATATAAAGAGATAGTTATTGTCCGAACACTTATGCAATCAATTGAAAAGACCTTCAACTGTGTTGTGAGCCTCACATCCCGTTGAGTTTGATTGATATATCACACAAATGGTGTTTCCTTTGAATATTTGCCGATTTCTATCATTTTCATCAATTGCTTAACAAAAATAAATTCTAATTCAATGTGAAAATTGAAGACAATATTATTTGTGAGAATAGATTTGAATGCTTTAAATTCAAACAGATTTTCATTCAAATAATTTTATTATAAATATTTAAAATAACATAAAATAAAATATATTTAAACATTAATTTTTATTTGCATTACATATAAACATATAATTAATTGTCGAAAAATCTAATAAAAATTTTTCCAAAAGTTATTTTCTTAACACAAAGTCATTTATTATCAAAATTGAAAATTTTTTTTTTCACTAATTTTATTAAATTTTTATTAGTTTTCATTTAATTTATCTTTTTTTGAAACCTTTTATATTTTCACAAAAATTTTGATTTTATTGAATGAAAAATGAATGAAATATTTGTTTGTGTTTTCTCTCAAATATATCCAAATATATTCTATGCTTTCAGTCCATCAATTCTGGCCATTGGTTGAGATTCAATGTTCAGATGATTTGCGTTTCTTCCTGTGCTCTATGTATGCGCCCATATGTATGGATGACTATCAGGGAAGACTACTCGCCTGTCGCTCT
This sequence comes from Quadroppia sp. Gr-Ori-00064, assembly GCA_034700825.1. Classification (NCBI taxonomy): domain Eukaryota; kingdom Metazoa; phylum Arthropoda; class Arachnida; order Sarcoptiformes; family Quadroppiidae; genus Quadroppia; species Quadroppia sp. Gr-Ori-00064. The sequence goes on along the minus strand of JAQIXR010000124.1, from coordinate 3,510 downwards.
GTGTGCGAAAGAGCCGTGAGTTATATCCCTGTCTTTGGACTAATTAATACTAAAATTTGTCCACTAATTGATTGGTTAGAAATACGGGTGCGCACCCATCATGAGGCACTATGGCTTCGCATGGCCTGAACGCATGGACTGCAATGATTTGCCCCTTTATGGCGACAAACAGTTGCTTTGTATGGACTCAAAAGAAGGTAAGACTCAATGAATGGTTTGACGCGAATCGAGATCTGAGATAATTATAACAAACGACTCTATCGTTAATCTATAGGAAAGACTCTGACAGACAATCGCGAACATACCCTCTCTTCCAAACCCATTACGACCACTAATAAAGAGGAATCGATGACAACGAACACCAATTCCCTCAAAGATAAGACTAAACCAACGAATCGGAGGCCCATTACTAAAGGCCGCGACAGAAGCGACCACTTTGTTCGTGTCGGTGCCCCAACCCGTCCATATCCAGGGTTGGCTCAAAGCGAATGCAAGTGCGAGTGCACTCCACCCCTTATCCTCGTTAATGATTTGATGGAAAGGCGTTTTAGTAATATTGTAGAGACTGGAGGAGTAGTGAAATGTCTAGTCCCCTGTAAGGGTCTATTCTTCACGAAGGCTCGCATTGAAACCGCATTCTTCTACATCGGAATCCTCGCACAGGTATGTGCTGTCTGTACGAGCCTAACAGTGCTCACATTCCTCATCGATACGGAACGGTTCAAATACCCCGAGCGTTCGATTATATTCCTCTCCGGTTGTTATCTCATGGTTTCGATCGGATTCATCATTAGGTCATATGTAGGCCACGACCAAATCGCATGTGACGGACAGTTGATCCGATACTCGAGGACAGGCACAGCGCCCATACAGTGCGTAATAGTGTTCCTTCTGATCTACTTCTTCGGTATGGCGTCATGTGTTTGGTGGGTCATTTTGACCATAACCTGGTTCTTGTCGGCCGGCCTCAAGTGGTCTAATGAAGGGATTGCCGGATATTCGCAATACTTCCATATGTTTGCCTGGTTTATACCAGTCATAAAGTCAGTCATTATCTTAGGCATCGGTGCCGTCGATGGCGACCCATTCACTGGCATCTGTTCCGTCGGGAATCAGGATCTCAACAATTTGTTGGCATTCGTCATAATCCCGAACCTCTTGTACCTAACCATCGGATTCTTTTTCTTAGTCACGGGTTTTATATCGCTTTTCAGAATCCGAAAGTTGTTGAGGGAAAGGGTGAAAGCGGACAAACTTGAGAGAGTGATGAGAAGAATCGGGTTTTTTTCATTCTCATATATTGTTCCGGGTATTGGAGTCGTCGGGTGCTATATATATGAGTATTATTATCGTGATATATGGCAGAGAGAGCATAACTGCCGGTGCGGTTCAACAGCCGAAAAGCCCTCTTATTGGCTATTTTTGCTCAAATATATTCTGTGTTTAATAGTTGGCATCACATCTGGCTTCTGCTGGATGTTTTCGGTCAAGACTATTGAATCCTGGAATCGGTTTTTTAACCGCCTGTGCTGTCGCACCAGCTCTGGCCGGACAAGGAGTGGTACGACTCAATTGATAGTAGGCTCACAGTTAGGTCTGTCCAATTCACGTCACTGTAAGCAAAAACAGATAACAACTGGAAGTCATGTCTCAAACAACAAACAAATACCTCTCTCTCACGTCTAGCCATCACTTCTAGCCCTCCCAATAGTCTCAATGTTTTCAACTTATGATTTGTAAAACAGACCCAAAAAATAGAAAATATTTTAGTCATAACTATTGAACACTAAAAGTGAGAACACATTTAGTGACAGATATTTATTTTACAGAAATGAGTGACAGATATAACAAATGTATTAATATATTCATTCATTGGACTCAAAACCAAAACCAATACTCCGTTTCTTAGAGTTCTCTCAAGTTTTCCATTGAATCCATTTATAAGAGATGTGAAAATAAATGAAAAGTCGAATACCCTTAATTACATCCTATAACACGCGTGTTATCTGAAGAAAAAGTAATATTTTTCAAAAATGAAAGGGTGTTATAGGGGGTAATTTAGGGTAAATGATTGGAAATATAATCTCAAAAACACTTTATTTATTGAATATTCGTTTATTATCTTCGAGTCAAACAAAAACTGATTCTTAAACGTATCGATCCTTTTATTTTTGTCGCAATCAATGATTGTGTCGATTGTGATGACTCTCAATTCAGCCGATGTTTGACAACGTTTGCATCCCTTCTCTGTACATATCATGTCTAATATCAATAACTTATTGGCAAAAATGCCTAAAAGTGTTTCAAATAGTCATTTATAGCCAAAGAATAAATTTTTTGAATACTCGCAAAACTTCAGTACATTCAGTGTTTGCTTGAATTAGAGTCAAGTTGTGAATGAAGTATTGATTCAATCAATAATATGATTGAATCAAAAGATTTATTAAATATGAATTTTAAGAGAAATTAAAACATAATATAATTATTATATATTAATACTAGTGTTATATCCGGTCAAAACTTTTCTCAAACTAATTGAACTCAAAAATTCAACATTTTTCAGACTTTTGTACAAAAAACTAGATTTCAAAGCAATAAGATTTTCGTCAAAAATAAATATAGTTTTTCAGAATAAGTTCAAGTCTTGAGAAATCCAACAAAATCTAACTTAAATAATAATTCACAAAATCTTTATATTTATTCTGAACTCCAAAACTATTGAAAGGTTTTTGAATGTATTTTATATTCAGAGAAAACATTTTTCTCGATTCTTGAGTTGAATTGAATTGTCTGAAAACCCTTAAACACTATACCTATTGGAACTTCGGAATAAAGAAGAGAATTCATTCATATTATATAAACTTAAGTAGTGTATATAGGCTCCTAAACGCACTAATTACTTAATTAATTACTTCCCCTAATTAAAAACCCTCCCCCAGGGGAGGAAGAATACGCTCCCACAGAGTAATACCTGCGCCCCGGTCAATGCACTTTCAAGGCCGCTATCGCTCACATATACACGGCTTGAAATCGCTCTCAGACATACTCAAAAATAATTCCTCTCTCTTTCTCAACATATGTTTCTTTATCTCACCCTTCATTCCTCCCCACTTTCTTTCCCTACAACTCACCCTTCATTCTACCCCACTTTCTTTCCCTACAACTCACCCTTCATTCCACCCCACTTTCTTTCCCTACAACTCACCCTTCATTCCTCCCCACTTCTTTCCCTCTTTCAGTCACCCATACATTTATATCGAAAAATTGAAAAATTCATATTAAATAAAATGAAAAATATTTAAATAATATATGAATAGATTCCTTTAAATTGATTTGCCTAAAGATATTACACACTGACATGGTAGTTAACTATGCACTGGTCATTTATACCCCTGATTTTAAAAAATCTTTTAACCGGAAAAAAAGTTATGACATAACATATTATGTAAAATAATTTATATATAAGAAAATTTATATTTAATAATTATTAAGATTATTTCAAAGATTTTT